>KN472076.1:67438-84632 GCA_000787095.1 Periophthalmodon schlosseri | reverse complement strand
CAGTGACTGCCGCTTGCTCCCCCAAAGGATGGTAAGGCTGTCAGAATGGATTGAGAAACACTACAGATAACAACAACAGAATGCTTACTGTGGCCTATTTCTGTCTGTGTGCTTAATGGCTGCACTGGCACGAGGCCCGAGCCGCCGAGACACTTCTCCCTTATTAGGCTCCTCAATGGTAAAGGTGCAAAATGTGCATCCGTCAGTAGTCATGGTTAAATCTGCTGTGATAGACCTGTTTAATTACAACCACATCAACTATTTAAGAGTCCCCGCAAGAGGAATTGGCATGTTTCAAATGCAGTTATGATGTTCTCCAAGTATATTATCTCTAATTGAATAATAAGATTTAAACTGTGGATATACTCCCTCAGCAACATGGATCTGGGTTCCATCCTTGAGCTGCTTGTATGGCTTTCGTATTTCATTTTTATTGTCTCTGTGGTAATAGGCAAAATACATTTAAACAGACCTTGGTCACTCATATACAGTGTTGTCTTGTGAGAGACATGAACTGTTTGATTGTGTTCTAGAAGATACTGTTGGAGAACAATGTCTCAAGTGAAAATTTAGGTAATACATCTTTCAATTAGTAAATATTGCAGTTCACAATATAATATCTTACGGAGTCTGTCTGTCTTGTGTAAGTGACTTTTGATTTTTAGATCAGCAAATATATAAATTATTACCCATTATTTTAGGATAGTACAAAAATATAGTTATATCCTTGTACATAACATGATTTGACTTTTTGCTTACAACCATAAAGTAATACGCTGATCTGGATATTTTGTTGCTATACTTTACAACTCATTCATAAAAGCTAGCAGTTCACGTGGTCATCCTTGTGCCTCTGATGTCACCACCGTCACACCTGGCCACTCCCACTATTCCACATGTCTTTACTTTGTCTCATTATGACTCAAATATTCTTGCTCCTCTCTACAGTGCAGCTCTATGCACAAACACTGCACACTTACAGAGGCTGCGGTTGCATCAGTAGTGAATTAGCGTGCCGTTCCGCGTTATTAAACATGACACTCGGCCCAGATAATGGCGCCTTTCTTCATCTCAATTTGGAAGGCTAATCTTATTGCTTTGATTAGCAGCAGGCTCATTTGCATATCAAGGCCTTCGCTACTTTAATTCCTCCATTGCAAATCTCCTCTTTATAGCAGCAGATAAAAGGGTTCTATCTATATGTATCTTTCCTGAGCATCTATTCTTCCCACACTTTCTGTTCTGCGTAAACTTGCTTTGTCTCATTGCTTTATGTAGGTTTATAATCATTGCATCTTTGTAGTCTTCCTGCGTATAAAACTACATATATCAATACTGAAGACCAAACGATGACTTCATTCTCAGGCAGTTGGGCATTAGGTAATGGATAGTCAGGTTCAAGTTACATATTGACTCAAATTGTGTTTATTGCATTGAAACATGGTGTAAAATGCAACATGTACTTTAGTGTACTATGGTGCAAGCTTCTTGTGTAATAAGTGCTCATTGAGAAGTGCCTCATTGTGTAACATGATGCAACACAATTTATTTGAAATTCATGTTTTTTTTTTTTTCATTTTTGTGCTTTTTAGGTGTCAAGGATGGCAAAACCATATTGTTACACTCACTTTAAAGGTCCTATATTGCACAAAATTGACTGTTGTGAGCTTTTTTTTAGTATTACGTTATGATGCTATTACCTCCACAAAAACATACCTGAAGTTGTGTTTTGTTTCTTTCACACATGTTTGAGTAGTCTTTTATTATTAGTCTCCATCTCCAAAGCTCAAAATGCTTTGTTCTACCTTGTGATGTCATGTAATGGTAGTTTTCAAGTTAACAGCTACCTTTTACCTTTTGTTCAGGAGAGATTGACAATTCCAGGGCTGAAATCATCCAAATGATAGGAGTGAAGGTGTATGGAGTTTAAAAACACAGTGGAGTACTTCCTGTATTACCACATGACATCACAAGGTGGAACAGAGTGTTTTCCGTTTCCTAAATATATACCAAACCTAAATAAGCAGGGTTTGTGTGAACATGTGTGAATGAAACAAAACACAATTCTGGGTATGTTTTTAATGAGGAAATAACATTATAACATAGATCATAAAGTAGCATAATATGGGCCCTTTAAAGAACGGATGATGAGCATATTGTAGAGAAAATCAAATTCTCAAGTCGTTGCTTAAAATGACAGTCTTACACAAGAAGTGGTTTAGTCATCACTTATTTAAGCACAATTTAGAGTGACATTATCGGCCTTTGTCTGATATCACACTTGACATTGACATTTATAATGATTGTGTAATTAACATGGGCCGACACAGATATAGATATGACCAACACACTCCAGTTATATTTGCAAAATGAAAACATAATATACTGGCAAGTTATTTATATATAGCACTTGTCCACCTTCATGGTACTCAAAGCACTTTACATCAAGGAACCGCTCATCAATTCACAGACACATTCATACACCAGTGTACGTAGACACTGGGATGAGGTGGCATTCATACACCAGTGTACGTAGACACTGGGGATGAGGTGGGTTATGCGTTTTGCCCAAGGACACAGCGACAGCATTCATCTGTAGGAGCTGACCGCTCTGCCAATGATGTTTATGTTGAGAGCAAGATTCAAACCCCCAACCTTCAGACCACTGGACGAACACTCCAACCAACTGAGCCACCGTCGCCCCAACTTCTGCAGATTTTCAAACAAACACTTGTCATTAAAAGTACTTTATTGTCATGCAAGTTGTACAGCAATATTTGTAAATTATATTATGAATTGCTGTGACTGTACGTACATAGCATAGTGCAAGTCTGACCCTCTTGTTTTTGGAGGTATAGACAAAACTTGAGCATCCGGAGGAAATCTCTCCAGTCCAGTCAAGAAATTGAACCCAGGATCTTCTGGATGTGAAGCCCGAGTATTACCCACTGCACCACTATTTATTTTATTCATTTTATTTATCTTTATTTATACAGGGAGAGCCCAATAAGAGCGCTTAAACTCTCCTTTTCATGGGTGCCCTGTTCAAATACAGAAAAAATATACACAGCAAAAAAACAAAAAAAACCCAAAAAAAACAAAAACACACAAAAAAAAGAAACTAAACACATAAGTACACAAGTCCATTTAAAACATTAAAACAGGTGGAGGTGTGAGTAGAAATGTTTTTACCAAAGTATGTCACTCAATGTAATGTCTCAGTGTGTATCTGTAAAATGCTCTATACATCTTCATATTGAATAAAAAGTGTTTTTCTTGGTCCAATCTTTTCTTGTATTTATGTGTCTATACTTCACATAGATCACTAGGTAGTTGAAAATCTTTGCGAGCACATTGCAGAGTTGCAGAATAAACACACGAGCCTGCTGTATAATGTCTTGATTGTAATGACAACCTTTTCAAATTGCCGTTTGTGCACTTCAGACCACTCGCCCCATGTTTGAGTGTGAGAATGTCTCAGATTCTTTGACACGATATTGGCCAATGCAGCGTTTTATGTGTCTATAAAACGCTTCAAGGCCACGTTGACTTTTCACGATAGACGCTGATCTGGAGGAAATGTCTGTATTGTGTGGAGATAAGTGCAGCATCAAAAAGCTTTTTACCCATTGACTACTATTCAGCCGATTAAACAAGCTTTGGGCCCAAACGCACTCATTCAAGTCCGATTCTGTTCAGATGTGATTTTAAGATTTTTGTTTGTGTTGTTTTGTTATCTCCATTCAACCGACATATTTCATTTCCTCCAGAGTCCAAATTAACCTAATTGTTTCTCTTAATGGTGTGCTTTGAAATCTCAGAGGAAGACAAAGGCGGTGTTGAGTTGTGTTTGGATGTTTGTGATAATAGATGTGCGAGGTGAGAAGGCATGGGGCGGTCAGTATGGAAATTTTTATTCATTGCATCAGTGGGTTTGACTAAAAACTTAAATTGCAACCTTAATCTGCACTTCCCCACTTTACGAGTCCGGTGTTGTTATACACACACATTTTACAAAGCCTGTGTGCACAGACATGAAGTATTTTATGGTTTGTTATGTATAATTTGAATGTGTAATCCAAACTTTATTTTTATAGCACATTTTATAAACAGTTACAAAACTGATGCACAATAAAAATACAATATAGAAAATAGAAAAAATTAAAGCTCCACTAACCCTCACTAAAGCAATAACACTGGTCCAATCAAAGAGGAGTAAAAGTATCAATACATACGAATAAGATTATATTTATTTAGTTATAATCTGGTGCAGAACATCTTTGTGTAGTATGAGGTTAATATCTATTTACACTTGACTTTATCCCTAAATGTGTTTTTGGTTTGTCCTTCTGAGAAAAAAAAATCAAAATCAAAATCAAAATTAACCATGTTCCTTGTAAAAATTCATATATTAAGGTTGCTGGTTCAAATCCCGCTTTTGACATAAACATCATTGGTTGAACGGCCACATCCACTAACCCGCAGGTTGGCAGAGTGATTCTAGCTCCCAAAGATGAATACTGTCATTGTGTCCTTGGGCAAGACATTTACCCCACTCACGCTCCCAAAGATGAATACTGTCATTGTGTCCTTGGGCAAGACATTTAACCCAGCTCACCCCCAGTGTCTGTGTACACTGGAGTATGAATGTGTGTGTGTGAATTCCTTGATGTAAAGCGCTTTGAGTGCCTAGAAGCTGGAAAAGCGCATTATAAAAATTTGACCATTTAACCCATTTATGTGTCTCCGTTATTTTCATACTATGCACATATTCTACTTACTCTTTGTCATAGTATTTCATGTTCATAAATCCAAATAACAAAACTGGTCTGAAATCAAGTCTACCAGTTCACCTTAGTACTAAATAATTCCCATCACCATCAGATGTCCTTGAAAATAAATCCCCCTTGTAAAGACTTAATGCATCAAACGTCTATAATTTTGTAGATAAGCCAGTGCGCTGTGTCACTGAGTTTAAGTGCTAAAACAAAGGCCTTTATGTGATTTTGAGTAGTAAAAGAACAGATCATAAAGCAGTTGGAGCGGGTTCACTGACCTGGATGAGGCAGTGGCCCTGATGAGCAGTCAGCAATTTACCCTGTATTCTCAAACTCCATAAACTGCCATTATAGTAGGTTATTGGCCTCTAGCTCACGGCGTATTGTGGTCATCCGTAGCTGTAATTGCACTCTGGTGTGGTCACATGTATTAGACAGGGGAGGTGGTACAGTATATAAGAGGGTTCAACTCTCCTCTGGGCACCTTGCTCTTCCCCTGCCTTGCCTCAGCACCTCACGCCTCCTCTCACTACACCCACAAAATGGCCTTCGCCGGAAGATGGGAAACTGAATCTCAGGAGGGATATACGGAGTTCTGCAAGCTGCTCGGTGAGAACAGAACATGAATTTAAAGGTGGACTAGGTAACTTTTCTGGTGGGAGGTCAGCTTCTTGCTTGCTTGGAATTAATTAAACCTATCTCCCTCCATGGAGACATGCAGGTGATGCTGCTAGGCCAAATTACAATTGCAATTGCACTGAATGAGTTATAATGCTATATTGTGGAACATTCCGGGCAAAGCAATAACATCTCCATGGAGACAATTAGGAGGCAGATCCACCACTAAAAAAGGTTACATAGTCCACCTTTAAAAATAATCAAAGTTTCCAGTGACTTTGCCTGCAATGGAAGCTCACAGTTTCCTATTGTTTTAGAGAAAACTAGTCACTTTTATATAAATTTAAGATAACACACTCTATAGATTTCTCAGATGTCATGAATTCTTTCAGATCAAACACAAACCAAAAACACATTCCTTAAGCGTAATGACAATTGTATGCTTTATTGCAACATGCACTGAAGTAAAAATAAAATCTACTTCTTTAAAAATTCTTCTCTAGCACAGTAACAAAATACCCGTTCTCCATAGGCATCCCCGACGACGTCATCGAGAGGGGCCGTGACTACAAGCTGATCACAGAGGTCACACAGGACGGAGACAACTTCACCTGGACACAGGTGTACCCCGCCAACCACAAGGTCACCAACACCTTCACCGTCGGCAAGGAGACCGACATGGAGACCATCGGAGGGAAGAGGTTCAAGGTAACGACTATTTGCAACTTAATTCAGATAGGAGGGTTCTCAAACAGTGGTTACTATGGGTGTGGTCTATTCATGGCTTACAAGAAGTTTAGCCTTACATTAGTCCCCCATGTTTCTTTCTTTCTTTTCAATTTTATACTGTTGAAAATGATACTTTGAATGCAATATCTAATGATTCTTGGTGAAAAAGTTAAAAGTTAAAAAAGTATATATTTTCTCCTCATTACACTAGTATTTTGTGACTTGGTGACACTGAATCTATGGGAAACAGGGCTTCATTTACTACCTATTTCTTTTCAATACCTCTTTTAATATACTGTGAGTGTGCTATTATATATGAATAATTCTCTGTGCTGTATATCTTACATACTTTTGCAGTTTTGAAATCGACCTTTTCAAGACTGAAGCGCAGTTCTATTCACAATAATTCCCCCTTGTTTACAGGCCACAGTCAACATGGACGGAGGCAAGCTGACGGCTACCTTTCCCAACTACCACCACACCTCAGAGATTGCTGGAGGCAAGCTTGTCGAGGTAATCATTTCAAAATGTCATACTTTAAAATCTAACCGCACCGGACATAACTTATGATGATAAAATAAATATCTGTCTGTCTTTCTGTTTCCATAGACTTCCAAAGCTGGGTCTGTAGTGCTAAAGAGAACCAGCAAGAAGATCTAACTTTGACCTCCTGTAGTTAATATCAATAAACTGTGCTTAAAATACCAACTGAACTCTGTGTTAATATCTTTATATGGAGTCATGTCATAAAAGCATTTAGATGTAGAGTTTTTATGTCTAGAATGTGCACTATTGAGATGGCACTGATCTGGAGCGTAGCCAAACCCACTTTGGCTATGATAATCAAGAGATGTAAACTTTTTATGGCATAGCTCTAAACTCTAATATAACGGTCCTTGGCCTTTAGTCAGTTTCACAAAGTTTCATAAAAATCACACAGCCCATAAACATCAGCAGATACAATAAAACCAATACTGTAAATGAAAAAGGAGTGTTTTATGGCTCAATGAAGTAAGTATAGGAAATCCTTCCAGAAATGTCACTTTCTGAGCATATATCAATCTGCAGACACACTAAAATTATGATCTTAAAGGGAAAATTAAAGGTTTTATTATTACACAAAATTGACTCTTGTGAGCTTTTAGCCATGTTTTAATGTTGTCTGTCTACGTCTCCAAAGCCCAAAATGCTCTGTTCCACCTTCTGATGTCATGAAGCGGCCGTTTTCAAGTTAACACCTACCTTTTACCTTTAGTTCAGTAGAGATTGGCAATTCTACAGCTGAAATTATCCAAATGATTCTAGTGAAGGTGTATGGATTTTAAAAACACAGTATAGCACTTCCTGTATTACCACATGACAGCACAAGGTGGAACAGAGTGTTTTCTGTTTGAGAGAAGAACTCAGCTTAAATATGCTGTCTTGTGTTTTATGTGTTCTGTTTGTGTCTTAAACATCCGTGAAACAAAATACAACTCCAGGTATGTTTTTGATGAGGAGCCAACATATGACATAGATCAGAAAATAGCGAAATATAGGCCCTTTAAAAGACAAAAGCTATTACCAATAATAGAATCATAGTTCTTTGAAACTGAAATGCGTGTCTCCCATTAGAACAAGACTGGGAACTATAAAGTTGGAGTTTAAACTGGCAAAGAGTATGTTTTCAAAATAGTAGCATATTGTCAATTTATTCTCTTTAAAAATCAAACATTGTCTTAACAATAAATAAAACCCCATTTTTGGCTAGCGACAATTCCCTTTTTGGACCCAGTTTTCTTTACCCTTCAACCAATTCTTGTCTTTTCCTCCATCTTGCCCATTTCTCCATGGCTGTGGGCCAGGCAAACAATCAGTTAATTAACCAGCTCAGTCCCAGGATTATTGAGGAGTCTCTCTGAGGAGCTCTGAAAGCCCTCTCATGTCTCCAAATTTACAGCTTCATTACACGGCCCGCAATAAGGTACAAATCATCTGAATAAAAAAAAAAAAATCAAAATTGCCGGACTACCTCCATCTTGTGTGCGCGTGCGTGAGTGTCTTGGCCTTGACTGGAGAGCTGTGACTCAATAGCTCCCTAATGAAAACAAAATCTGTGTTTTTTGCCTCCGAGGTGGTGATTGTTTTGGTGTGATAATGAGACATGCCCACTTGCCAACGCACAGGCAATCAAGATCTTACACTCGTGAAAAATGAGGGTTGGAAGGCAGTGTGCAAAGGTGTAATTTGAACGTGTTTGTGTAACGCAGCGCTGGTGCAATCACGCTGCAATATCACTTCCTTTGTCCGCCCAGACAAACAGGCCTAATTGGCTATTTCCTTGTATACGGCTTGTGATTGGCCATTTTGCCCTTTTCTGATTGGTCTCCATCTTGGCACCCAGGATCGGAGAGGAAATGGCTGCTTCAAGGTCTGAGGCTTCATTATATAAATAAATACATAATAATTATTAGAAAATGTGTCTACAATAAGAGCAGCTGAATTGGATTTCTCACATTAGAATTTGATAATAATTGGCTTAAGGGTTTGTGTGTGAGTTTATTCCTCTGTTTTTCTGATGCAATTGCATGTTTGGAGAGTTATTGTCAGGTAAACTGAGATGTGGTTTTAGACAAGCAACAGCATGGAAGCAATAATAATCTTCTCACCCCTCTCCTCAACTCAGATCTAATGTTGTTAAATCATAAAATACAATTGTGTGTAGACATTTCTGATTAACGTTAGCTGCTTAGATTCATTTAGAGTTTCTTTAATTATTCGACATATCTTCATTATGTGTAAATTCAGGTTTCCAACACCCAACTGCCATGGTGCAAATGACCAGACCACACAGGATGTCCGTTGTACTCTTCAAAGCTTAAAATAGTACATTCTGTTTATGAGGAAATTCACCACTTGCACTGGAAAAAATAACATTTGAAGTAAGATAATAAGTTAATAACTGCTTGAATCAAGTAATAGTTATCTTAATGTGAGTATATTTTGACTGTCTTAAAATAAGATTTACCAGTGGAACAAGCATAAAATGTTTTGGTTTACTAATAATAAGAAAACAACAAGCATTTTCTTACTTGAAACAAGGAAAGAAAAATGCCACTGCACTTGAAATAAGAAAAAATATCCTTGCTCTATTGGCAAATCATATTTTAAGACCAAATGTACTCAAGTCAAGATAACTACTACCTGACTGAAGTATTTTATGTAACTTTATTATCTTATTTAAGACTGTATTTTTTGCAGTGTGTACACAATTCCATGTTGCATAAATGCTACATCGTACTCGCTACATAATTGTGCTTTGTTTTTGAGCACGTCTGTATTTCATCTTTTCGTTTTGCGACTAGAATCTACATTTTTTTTTTAATGTTCTACGCAAAGAAATACAGAAAAAGTGCATTAAAATCCTTGACAGTTTTTTAAGGAGAGTTACAGTATAAATAAACTAATCCACAAGAATGTTCTCTTTAGCAGTCTGTTGTTTGTCGGCCCACATCTTCATATCCCTGCAGAGGCTGAACCAGCGCCCTGTGCCGCCCAGCTCTGGACCTCTCTCTGGGGGACACTGCAGCTCTTTGTTCCCCTCTCATGCCTCACATTCTCCACCACTGCCCTGGCTTCTTTACATGCCTGCTCTGTGGGCAATCGAGCCTGGGCCAGCAGCCTGCCAACTGGGGATCCGAGGGTCCACGGAGACGTCCAGTCAGTCAGACCAGCCTCCATTCATCCAGGCACTGCGCGGCTGGCTCCTTGTCGCCCTTTGGCCCAGAACAAGGCCTCTCTCTGGGGGACAGTAGTCAGCTTTGTTCCCTCTGTCATGCCTCACATTCCCCAGACCTGCCCTGGGTGTCCCCCGAAGGCAGAGGGCACAGGGGAGGAGTGGTCTGTGTGCGCCCCCATGTTCTCCACTCCTCTGCTGATATCATGGCTTCATAATGCCCCTCCATCATCTCCCTTTAGGATGTGTCTCTGCTGCTTTTACCGCTGCCCTCTCTGCTCTTTCTTTCCATCAGTTTAAAATCTGGCCATAAAACTGACAACCAGCACAGCGACAGGATCAATTTTTCACTTTGAACAATTTGTGCTCAGATGCCAGACACACTGTGCGTTCTATCCATATGAGGCACAGAATGCATGCTTGTCTTTCTTTTTTGCTTGTCTTTTTTCACAAATGTTTTTAACTAATTTACCCGTTACTCTTTGATAATTTTATGTTCTTTCACTTCCTTCCCTCAAATAATCTCAGGTTATTTTGGTAGTTATCTACTCTAATTCACTTCCAGGTACTTTCCAATGAGGTTTAATTCACCAACTAGTAAAAGTTCTTGCCTTAACATATTCACACATACTTTTGTTAGTAGAATTCAAATCTCATAGAACCCATGTTGATGATTCGCTAACAGTGAAGAGTATATTAACCTGCACTATAAATCAAAATATAATAGTTACTGGTACTTACATCATAATTGACCTTGTTCTACCCCTCCCACTTTTGCCCCTAAATGCTCCAAACCACTCTTTCTTGGTGGTGGCACTTCCAGTTAGGCAGGAATCCCATTCATTTCAATGGAGAATTTGAGAAAAAGTATGATATGAAGTATGTTGATGTGTGTAAAATGTTCAGTGTTCATGTACACCAACAAGTCAACACTGCTCCAATTGTCTGTGAGGCTTTAAAACGGCTTTGTAGTACAACTAGAACTCATTTGCTGTCAAGCTCGGCAGTCCCTCTCAAAATAAGACAACTCCAATGGCGCCCACGGCAACTTCCAGAATAAGGTGAAAAGTTTGATAAGTAAATGTCTAGTTACATGGTAATTACTGATGGAAACCCGGCATCTGCCATTCTAAACGTGTAAACACTATGACCTGTAAACATGGTAACCATTTTCTTGAAAACCATATGGAAATAGAACCTCAAATACCTCAGTCAGTTGTCATGCTATCTCCATCCGATTACCATACTTTTATTGCGCTGCCCAGTAAAGACCAAACCTCTTGAAAAAAACTTGGAAAGTACAGTACTGTTTCCGATGAGCATTCAGCGGTTTGTTCATGCCATATGTTGCAGCTGTACCGCAAACTTCTAATCCTTCATTCTCCTTGTCTAACACCTGAGATTATAGCTATTCACAAGGCGTCCTACCAGTGCACCTCGTTTTAGCTGCTTGCACAACACAAAACCTTTTTCTCTGAACGGCAGCCCTGTCTGTACCTACAGCCCACTTCTATTGAGACAGGAGAAGGGTGGGGGCGTAGGCCATAATTAAAGATGGCGGCCTTGCTGTCACACAATGGCAGTGCACAGTGAAAGCTTTTTATTGCATGTATTTTTCTCAATAGGAGAGTGGGCAGTCTACCCTCGGTGAGCGTTTAATTGGTTTAACAGCTGGAGTGGAGGAGGAGGTGGAGGTTGGAGAAGAGTGATGGACCAGGAAGACTTTGAGAAAGAGAGAGACAAAGGAAAAGTATTTTGTTGTGGCTGGCGGTTTTGCTAAATGTATTAAGGTCAAATATGTGTCTACTACTGGGTTTAATAGTCTAATACAGGTTTTTTAGAATGACTATGAATAGAATTTCAAAGGAAAAATTAATTCAATGTGTCTAGCATTGATGCTTAATCATTGTATATGCAAAAATACAGTAACCATGGAAATCTTTAGTCCAGGCGCTGATTCTCTTTCCTTCAAATTGCACAGGGTTAAAAAATAAATTCCCTTTTGTTGTATGAAATATCAATGTGTTCAGTTGTTCTGATTACATACAATGACGGCCTAAAATCATTCAAGCTCCAACCAGTGAATCATCTTTTTGTTCATACTATTACTGTCCATCCCTTCATATTATAGCAAGAGAGTTTCACAAGTCAAATGTTGCATTGTAGTTTACATTGAAGATTACTGTTGTATTTTTTTTCACTTCTGACAAGATTCACTCTTCAAAAACATCATCCAAACTGTTGCCAGTACTATTTTTTTTCTGAAGAAAATAAAGCCAGGTATGAGCTTGTTAGCTGGTATTACAAAATCCCCACAGCAGCATCATGCATAGGATTAATGATTATAAAAACATATAGAGATTATGAAAACAGTGTATTCCTGGTCCCTGTCTGACGTTTGTGTATTCTGACAGGTGTCTTCGTCCTGTGGGTGCTGGTGTGTCCTTTGGGTGGGTGCAGAGTGGGGCAGTGCCTAAGGGCGAGGTGAGGCCTTCCTGGTCCTCCAGAGCTTTAGTCTAATGGAGATGTGCTGTTGAGTTTAGGGCCAGCCCTCAGGGGCAGCAGCAGGGATTAAAAATGTAATCCACTGCACATTAACGCACCAGATTGGAGATTTCAATTGAGAAGCATCATGGCCTATAGTATACTGCATGTCTTTCTGTTTATTTAGATGTATTATTGGGTGCCTTTGATGTTTATTTTGATGTGCACTGTACTTATACTATACTATAATAAAAGTAAATCATCTTGTTTTAGTTGACTAACTTTAGGTCCACTGTAAACCAAAAATATGTGTTTGAGTCATATGGCACACTATATTGCACTTAGCTGTTTCATTGAAGGCTATGAACTGACTGTTCTAAGTGTTGTATTTTATCTAGCATAAGATTACTATCACATCTCAACTATATTTTATCAAGCAAAGTTGAATAGAGACTTCTGTGAAAGACGTGGCATCGATATTGAACATTTTAAGTAATTCTACCAATACTCATGAATTCCAGCTTCTTGTTTAAAGGTGCCATTATGAGGACTTTTAACCATTGGAAAAATATAAAATTTGAATGCTTGAAAATGGTGCTATTTTGCCATAGGTCTAAAACCAAAGGATAGAGTATGAGAATTTTCATAATTCAAAAAGGATGCCGTTCTCAATAAGGTAACCCCACCCCAAACCTGTAATTATTGATGTAGGACAATATCTATCAAACTCCCCTAAAGTCATTATTACTGAATATTTCATGTGAATTGCACACTGTGAGGCTGTATATAGGGCTGGACGTTAAAGATGTGTGTTGTGTTGACGAGGGATTTCCTCCAGCTCCTCTCCTCCGAGACAAAGAATCTTATTTCACACCTCATTTCATCTGCCGCCATGTTGTTGCGAGTCCTTGTGTTTAGGCTACATTGCATTAACTTACATTCATTTGCAGGCACTTCCCCTGACCACCTCCAGCTTATAGACCTATACTCTCCCTCACCATATAACCCCAGTGAACGCGCTGATCCGATGGTTTAATTGCATTAGGAGACTGGAGCCTGACACCTTGCACTTTTCATGGTGTGTATCATTAGCGAGAGTGCAGTGCTTTATGAGTATTGTGACCTCGCCAAAGAGACAATTATACTCGCACATGGCACAAATCCATCGCTGCCCGTCGCATCACGTCCATTCATCCATTGTGAATGAGAGTGGAAGGCATTTAAACGCAATTTTGCACAGTCAAGCCTGATTGGATAGTGGTGGCTTGTTTATCTGGACACAGAAAATAGCTCAATATTGTGCACAGAGACAGACCTAAATAGAAGGAAGCATAAAATGTGTTTAGAAACCCTATGCGTCTGATTTCTGCCAATAAGAGATGGTTGGCAGAAGATTATTAAAAGTAGCCCCTGTTTGCCTTTGAAGATACCACCAAAATGTGAAGTAAAATTATGAAGTGGAGTTGGAAAAGAGACATTTTCTATGGCTACCTCTTTTTAAAACCCTATGTCATGCAAGATACATAATGAAATATGTACATACGAAAGTGGAATGAGCTCCTCACTTTAGGTTGCCAGATCTCACAACTAAAATCTGTTGGAATCAAACCTAAAAGTCTTTATTCTATCTGAATCCTCACTACCAAAGACCCAGCACATGCAGCCAATCATTAATCAGTGCTAGTGCAGGCTCCAGTTGTTAGAAGTGTGAATTTTGGAGATTCTGAGCTTTCACATGGGGCATGCTCTGTCAGTTTAAGAGAAAACATGGATGTATCCTCTATATGCAAGTTAAGGCACTGGTAACCCATGTTTAGTTGGTTTATTTTTAAACCAATAAGAGCTCAAACTATCCTCCCTTTAACATTAACTCAATTGTAATGCGCACAGTAAAAACAGAATTTAAAAACAGAATTTGGCCTGGCATAGAATGTAGAGCTGTACATCATGTGACCCGTTGCTTAACCAAAGTGAATCTTTATGGTTGTGTGGTATATCATGAAAGTAGAGGTGATGTGATGCTTGGATGCGGATCTAATGGCTTTTGCATATTAAACTATGCTTGTCAGAGTTTGTTTTCCACATCAGTAAAAACACATTTCACAGTTTCAATTGCTTAATTACTCTTTGTGCTGTGAATAGTGGAGGAATGCGTTTAAAGGGACATTCTGTTTCCAATAAACCAAAGTGCACATTTTAAAATATATTACTTAATGTTTTCAATCTAAAAATGAAGTGCGTTGTACGAAGGTCCTTCAAGAAGCCAATTAAAAAATTCAATTATAAGTGTGTTTTCAAAATACCATGTTTCTTAGAAATGGCATAAAACATACTCTTGAGGACATAACTCAAATATAAGAACTTCCTTTTTGTAAATTGAATGAATAGAGGTTCACAAAAAAAAAAAAAAAAAACATGAAATACAACAAAGTACATTCACCATTCATTTATTTTTTCATTCATTAAACCCCCTTAAGAAAGTTCTAATTATTATAACTTGTATGGTCCAAAGGTAAATACATTTATTTATTCTCTTTGTTTCACCTTATATTCTGGCTCTTCAGTTGGAATATATATTCCAACTGTCTTTGTCCCCAGTCGTGGTTAATAAAACAGCAGTAGAGTGTAGCCCATACTTCCACATAAACATGTTTATTTTATGTGCTCTGTGTATGGGTATTACCTTGGTCATATTTGGACCATAACCAAACCAATACTCCGACCTCATAACCATAAAGCACAATGATGGGCTGATTTACATAATGGCCCTGCTGTGAAAATGGAAACTGATTTACTCCTTAATGTATGTCACACAAGGTAAGTAATACACACAATAAAAGCACAGGTGAAGCTATGTCAGGAGCTCAAAAAACTCACTTTCTCAATAACAATATGGATGCTGGTTACTTCGGAAAGTGCGGATTTCAAGCATTTCATGCATTTTAAATGAACCATCAAATTTTGCAAATCTGTTAAGAATTTGATAACTTAGACCACTGCCAATGTGAAGGAGTCTGGATCAAGTATTTGTTAGTTTCATGTTGTTAACTGATAAGCTAACATATCTCTGTGTGCAATCCAATACTCGTTGTTTACTGACCGTTATTTATTGACCTTTATTTAACCAGAATAGCTCCACTGAGATTAATGAGATTAAAAATGCTCTATTTGGTGAAAATATGTTTAGTAAGTTTCAGTTTCATTTTTGATGCTCTAAGTAGATAGGATCGTACTCCTTACCATCAGGAGGGTTTGAACAGGGTCTGGGGGAGATAGCTAAATTACTCAAACATGCATGTATGACATACCTTTTCAGGCATGTTTTTGATGCAGGAACAATGTTATAACATGGCAGAAAGATCCAAAAAGTTGATTTTCCATAATACTCCCTCTTTTAGAATCTCTTTTTCTGAGGAGTTCTGGCCCCATAGGGGACCCTATTGTACATGTTTTTAATCATAGGGGAAACTGCAGCACAAGCAGAAAACCTATGCAGGCAGGAGGAGAACATGCAAACTCCACACAGAAAGGCTCCAGGCCATCCTGGAATCAAACCCAGAACCTTCTTGCTGTGAGGCAAGAGAGCTTAATGCTGTGCCACCAAATTTTCGTTTTGAGCTGTAGCTTGGATGAGATAAGCAACGTGAAGTGGGGAAGCCTTAAAAGTTCACTGTAACTTCTCCATCTCCATGGAGACAAGCAACTCATGCCACCAAGTTACATGTCAGATCTGCGGAAAGGCATGTTTTTTAAGCAATAAAAAAAACCTAAGAACACCTCTAACTAAATACATGTAAAATATATATGTTTAATACCATACTGGATCATTCCAGACGAAGCTATTTCATTTTCAAATGGAGATCCCCACCAGTTAGTGCACCTTTAAAGAGGAAGCTAAATAATCAAAGCTCACAGTAGATATGTATTTTCCTTTTTTGGAATAAAAGGTGTAATATTGATCTTGATGTGTTACAATTCATTTTAAGACATGAAAAAGCTTTCTAGGACTCCTTTAAAACAACCTTTGGTGTATTTGTAATGAGTTTCTAGGACCCGCTACTTTGCTTTAGAAATGTCAGGCATGTCCGCTTCTTTATCCGTACCTCCCCAATCTCTCCTTTGTTGGCACCTTCTTTTCTCCTCTTACTGCTTTTCCTCATAGAGCCTCTCCTTTTTACACAGTTTGTTTTGCAGGCCTATTCTCCAACTGGACGTCCCACTGGGGGCCTGAGAGCGTCGACAAAGACCCAGGGCCCAGAGAAAAGAGCTGCAAAGACAGAAAAAGAGATGGGCTAAAAACACAGGGTTAGAGGTCGTACTGAGAAGACACACAGGATAACAGAGCAGAGAAAGAGCAAGAGGAAGACTTAAGATGGAGGATAGTGGGAAGGGAGAGGCCAATGAGGAGAGTGAGAAAAATGGTCCCGGGTACCCCAGTTTCATTGGTGCTTAGGATAATGGCGGACAGCATCTTTTGTCAAGATGTAACATACACAAAGTGGCTAAGTGCAGAATGTAGGCGCTAAATTCAAGTCAATGCTATGGTGCTGTTCCAATAATAAAATATATGGCGTGTTTGCTAAGGGCTGGAGACAAGATTTATAGACACATTTCTTTGTTAATATACGTCAATGCATTTGAAAAAAGGAGAGATTTATATCAGTTTATATTTTCCACAAATAAATCAAATTAAACTTTATTTATTAAGTGCTTGTCATACAAAAATGTAGAACAAAGTACTTTACGTCATTAAAAACAGCCCCACATGCCCTTCCACCCTACCCCCACAGCTGCCTGACCCCACACAATCATACAACTCACAGTCACATGCACAGTCTCGCCCACACGCACACACACACACACACACACA
>KN472076.1:50615-67311 GCA_000787095.1 Periophthalmodon schlosseri | reverse complement strand
CACACACGCACACACACACGCACACACACACACGCACACACACACACACACACACAAGCTAAAATACATAAGGCTAGGTACAGATAAATGAAGCTGAGTACAGATGAACCAACTGAGGAAGAATTGTCAGAGGAGCCATCTGCACCAGGAGCAGAGAGCAGCCCGCAGCCACCAGGACACCGACACAGGGCCCAGGGGAGAGATGAGGCCAAAACACCAACCACCAGGAGCCCACGAGACAGCCCCAGCAGCAGGACACCGACACAGGGCCCAGGGGAGAGATGAGGCCAAAACACCAACCACCAGGAGCCCACGAGACAGGCCCCAGCAGCCACAGCCGACCACCACTGCCGACGCAGAGGGACATTGGAGATCCTAACATTGATGTAAATACAATAAATAAAATACAAATGAGTCATCAACCTATGGTCACAACAAGTGATTCTTCTGTCTTGGGGAAAAATGTTAATGTAAAAGAATGTTGATAAAACCTATGTCCTTGGACCACACACTGGAGGTAAGGTGAATCTTTTGCTTCTGTACACAGCATCAATTTAAACTATAGGGATTGTAAATAAACTGGACTTAATGTATGGAGCAGTGGTTTTCAAAATTTTACACTACAAGATCTAAACCAGGTCTAACTTGGGGCTCAAACAAGTCTAAAATAAAACTGCACCACAGCATATTGAATCAAGAACCTAAGGAAGATGAAAATGTTTGTGAAAATGATAAATTATAGACCTGTAGAGGACCTTACATACCACCAGAAGAAGCTCACATACGACCAGTGGTAGACGTACCACAGTTTGATAATCAGTGGTATAGCTTTTCCTCCAAAACTACACAAATTGAGGTCTCTTTTAATCTAAACTGTTGCAAAATAGGTCTACAGTCAACTTTTTTTTTCATTTTAAAGCTGCCAAAGTTTGTGATTTGTGTTATAATACTTGTCTAAACATGACAGTCACTAACAAAAGGCATGCTGCACTGCTCCCAATTTACACCCACACAAATACCCCAGTGATGCCTGGATGTCTACTATAAATAACTTCAAACTTAATTTTATCATTTTATTTATAACAAGAAACTAATCCAGGAAGAGAGGGTCAATTGGTGATTGGACAGATTTTGATACCACATAATTATTATGAAAACATTTTTTTAGATATGTTGATATTGTTTTTCAAGACCAAATAATAGTAGTTTCTTCAATATCAAAATCAAAAGTCCTCAAAATGGCGCCTATAAACAGGAAGCTGAAACCCATGCAGGCTTATTACGATGACCCCCTAAGAGAAAAATAATGTCTTGAATTGACAATACATATTTGTGGTATACACTCAATCTACTCCTGATGCATTGTGGGAAACTGAAAATCCACGGTGTTAAGGCTTTAGAAAAACCTCTACAAAGCGATGCAGTCACTATAGCCCATAGCTCCCTATAATCACTAAGGGGTTATTTTGGACGCAGCCATAGAAGTGGAAAGAGTATAATGCAGAGGGAGACAAAGATACAAGAAAGGGACAAGGGGACAGAGGGAAGCCAGGATGGAAAAAGCTATTGGATTTGACAACAACAAGAGCGTCCAGCTGAGTAGAAAGGTGCGCGGAGAAAAGGAGAAGAGACAGAGTTGATGAAAAGAAATCAAGCTTGTGAATAAGGAGGGGAGGAAGGGGATCGTGTTGCCTGGAGGCGGCTTTGTCAGGGCGTACATTGTAGAGAACGGAGAGTCATAAGTAGCCGCTAAAAGGCCTGTGCCACCTCTGCAGAACGAGAGGCGCTCATCAGTTGGATCTATGTGCAATTTGGACAGGAAGTAAAGTGTATCCAGGGTTAGTGTTTTCGCAGGAGGTGGGCTGATTGCACACAGCCCCTCCTACTGGATAAGTACAGATGCACAACAGTCTGGGGGGGGTCCACAGCATGTCCGCACTCAGGAGCAGCCATCGTCACCTCAGTGTTATCGGCGTCAGCTAGCACTC
The DNA here is from genome assembly GCA_000787095.1 of Periophthalmodon schlosseri. NCBI lineage: Eukaryota > Metazoa > Chordata > Actinopteri > Gobiiformes > Gobiidae > Periophthalmodon > Periophthalmodon schlosseri. The sequence continues at coordinate 65,323 of KN472076.1, read as the reverse complement.
ACAGTTCTGTCTGAAAAAGGGAACGTGTTCAGGCTTTTCAGCTTCCTGTTCATGGGCAACATTTTGAAGAGATTTGATCATTCATTTCACCATATAATTATTTGTAAAATTGTTAATTACTATGGCAACAGTGGCAATTTTTCATCACTCTGCAACCCATGTATGTCTCTGAAATGTGCAACATGCAAAAGTGAAAGGTTTATAACTTTATAAGCAAGTTGTGTTGCAGTGTTGTTATTAATGACCTATCTGGGTTTGAATGTGGTTCAAATGCAGGGTGAATGGCTAAAACCATTTACAGCATTGCTATTTTCATGAAAAATACATACTACATACTTCACAAGAATTTGAGGAAACAGGTCAGACAGGTCGCCACACCAAAATATACCATATAGTAATGATAGTAAAATCTAAATAAATATTAAAAAGTAAATCATTTTTATCAAGGGAAAAGAATCATACTCACGATATACTTGTGTTCGGCAATATGACAATACACTTGTGGAGCTAACAAATGATTGTTTTGCATACTTAGCCTACCTCTCTTTTCAGTGGGAGAAACTTGATAATGCCTTCATTGTTATCAACGGAATCTTAAATAGTATTTACTGTGCACATAGATTTCTAAGGTGTATTTATTTGAATGCTAATGCAAAAAACCTTGATATTATTTACTATGTACAGACTTTGACCATGTGTGAGTTGACTATAATTAACAGAAACAGAATTTAAAAAAACAGACAAACCATAAAACCTGTGTATTATTGTATTTATTCAATTTTCTTTATAAAACAGTCTGAAGAACACAATGTCCTTCATACTGTGGACTTCTCTCTACTCCACTTCCACAATACATTTTTTTACAAACACAGATTTATTCTTCCTTTGTTTCTAACCACTTAAAACACACAAAATAATACTATTATTTTACCCCGCCACCCCCCTCCGTATTTTTAAACAAAAATCAGGTCACCATTTCAACAGAACATAACACAAAAGAACACAAAGAATATCTACTTTGATAATTTTTATAATTTGTGGCTTTTATATCCTTGAAGCAGCACAAGATAGAGATTCATTTGATTAGAGTGGTTGGTGACAAGTGTAACAAAAGAAAAGAATAGTTGATGTTTGGCATCTTTGTGCTTACGGTGTGAGTGTTTCGAAAGGAGAGTGTGAGGGTTCGAGCAAGTTTCATGATCGTGTGTGTGTTGTGTGTGTATGTGTGTGTGTGGCTCAAGGCCAAAACACACAATGACAGACAACAATAACGTTGCACAGTAGATGGAGACATAAGAAGGGGCAAGGTGAGAGCTACTCAAAGGACTGAGCTGGATATAGCACACAAGGTGGGCATGTTTACCACAGGAAAAAAGGGTCATTTAATACTAGTGGTTTTCAAACTTTTCACACCAAGTACTACCTCAGAAAAAGTCATCTGGCAGCTAAACCAGGATTAGGCCCAAACCAGGTCTGCAACGATCTAAATGGGAGTTGGGATGCACCACATTGAAATATACCTGCAGGAAAATGGATAATTTAACAGTAGTGGTCTTCAAACTTTTAACACATCTCTGAAAAAGTCGTCTTTCCATGCACCAGTTCTAGACCAGGACTAGAACTATTTATTTAGCACAACTTTATTTATTTGATTTTGAACATTTTATAGTTATGTTATGTCTGGAATAAGCTGAGTTAAAAAACCCATTTCTGTTTTATCTTGATACAGACAAATAATCTATTCTATTCTAAATACGTGTTGGGATACACCACATTGAAATGAAAAAGCAACAGCTTCCATGTTTATCCTTGTCCGTACTATTAGTTCAAGCTGGACAAGCTCTATCATAAAGTCCAGCTTCTTTCAGCTAAGGCTCCTTGCTAAAGTAAACCCTACGTTCCACAGGCAGATTTTGAAAAAGCAATCTGCGCATTTGTATCGTTGCGTCTGGATTTTTGTAATTCTTTGTATGTGAGGCTGGACGGTGCTCCCTGCAGCACTTACAGAATGTCCAGAACACTGCAGCTTGTCTGCTGACAAAAACGAGACAAGAGCACATCAGGCCTGTGCTGTGCAACCTGCACGGGGTCCCTATTTCATATTTGAGGGAGTTAATGCAGCCCTATACTCCACCCAGAGCCCTGAGGTCAGCTGACCAGCTCCTGCTGGCTGTGTCCAAAGCCAGGCTCAAGACCAGAGGTGACAGAGCATTTTCTGTAGCAGCGCCCAGACGATGGAACAGCCTCCCTCTGCTTGTCAGATCCTCGAGGTCTTTAACTAGACTAGATTGAAAACCCACCTCTTGTCCCTGGCATTTAATACTAGCTAGACAAGATATCTTTGTGTTTCATTGTTCTTTTCCTATGTATTGTATTATTTGTTTTTTGTTGGCTTCTTATGTGAAACACTTTGGTCAGCTGAAGTTGTTTTTAAATGTGGTATATAAATAAATGTAATTGAACTGAGTTAGTGAAAGTGTATTATTATTATTATTATTAGTTTTTTTCTTGAAGGAATTGGCCTATTGTTCCTTTTGAGAATTTAATACATTGTTTGACTTTGACACACCTATAATGCTGCTGTCTTCCTTTTCCACCCAAATATAAAAAAAAAAAAAGCCCACAATGTAAATACAGATTGGGATACACCACATGGAAACAGCTTAGCTAATTGGCTAAGTTCCCTTATTCAAAACAATGGCACGTGGAGCTACAGTGTCTTGGTTCACTTCTGTTTAAAACATCAGATAAATAATAGATTTGTTTATTGTTAAGACCCTGGATTAATTACTTCACCAGGAGTGTTTGGACTGCGTTGCTAGTGCCACTTGTGTGTAGGCTTACTCCACATCATTCCTGCTATAGAAGAAACATTTGAATTGATACAGTGCTGCAGTGTAGACACCAAGGAACAATTCACTTTGAGTAGACCGTGCTTTTTGATCATTGCATACGCTTAGAATTCTTTTTTGTTTCATATGAAATTTCAAATCTAGGCAACATTCTTTTTTCATTATTGCTTCAACTCTTTGGTAAACAAGCCAGAATCTATGTCTCCTATCACATATTAATGTAGCATTGCCTGCATAAACGGATACATATGACTTCTCTTTACTGAAGCGCTGGATAGGATAATGAGAGGAATTACACACAGCGGTTTTGGAGTCAGACAGAAAAACAGGAAATGTGGAAGTGGAGGGCTAATAGTAAGGGAGGAATGAGTGAATAGGGAGAGCTAGTAAGAATGATTGCCTATTGACTTGATGAAAGTGAGGATGCATCATTATATAATTGTAAATCCTATAAAGATAGGCTGTAATAGGGCCCTCTCTCCTCCCAATGCTACTCAGGTAATTCATCCCTCCCTCTCTCATTCTCTCTCCTCCCCTTTTCTCGCCCTGTCACCCATCAATCTTTTTCCAATTACCTACTCTGTCTATCCACAAATCCATCATAATCATTTCCATGGTAACGGGTTGCATCCTCCATTGGCTTTGGGTCTATTGTTCGATATAATTGCACACCAAAAAGCAGTCTTTAGAGTAGAAAGGGGAGACACATCAGGATATTGTCTCTGAAACTAATATCTCTCCAATGCGTCCAAAGAGTCAACTTCAAAAGGGAGATTGCCTGCTTAATTTCAGTCCTGACGTCCATTTGTCAGGTGTTTATGAGTCATTTTGTGGCTTTATACCAAGCAAGTGATAGTGTCTTCCTGCACATTGGAAGTTTGATTGTCAAATCATAACTGGTCCTTTAAGGTCAGTAACTATGTTGTTTGTAATGAAACTGTGGAAATTCTATTAACCTTCTATTGTATTCACACATGTTATTGACTTAACCAACAGTCGACTAGAAATAGAAAGTGCTACTACTACCAGCTGCTATCCACAACATATCTTGCAATGTTTTTGTAATAGGAGTGTAATACAAAATAATTGTTAGTATATCTTACCTTTGAGTAATTTCTAAATATTTTGAAATTGTTTTATGTTAAAGGGAGGGTATGTAAAACGAATTTCCTAAACATGTCCCACTGCAAACATGCTCAATATTGCTTTTACAAATGTAATGAAACAAAATGAAATGATTACCGAGTTGTTTGATATTTCGGGTCGATTATCCAATCATAGCTGAATGAACCTCCGATGAGTCTTTCATTTGGGTAGCCAAATCCTAAGATTTCTGGAGGTGCTGAGCTTTCACACGAGACATGGTCTGTCCATTACTGAGAATGAGAAGAAACTTTTATGTGTCCTTTATATGCATTAAGATGCTGGCAAGGTTTAGTTGAGTCTGTAGTTCATTGTTTAAACCAGATAAAGCAAGCTATGCCGTTAACACACTTATAATGTTTTTAAATTTTTACCTGAATGTAGATTACCAACAAACAGCAAGAGAGTCACAGTATGGTGTAAATTGCAATGAGTGTGTATTGGGCAGTCACATCACAAAGACATCTCGCCTCCCTGTGAGGCTATTCATAGACTTAGACCAAGGACATTATCAGCTCAGGTGATAAAGCAGATGATCCATGCATATTTCTTTGGTTATCAATATGTGCAGCCTTTAATTTTGTCTTGAATCATTTACAGTAGTGATATTGGACTATTTTTTTTGTTTGTTTGCAATTGTGCTTATACATATGTTTTCTTTTAAGCTTATTATGAAAAATAAACATTGTCGTTGAACAAAGAGGGATTAGGTCTAAAGACAGGCACACTGCATGTCTGGTCTTGTGAGAGTCCACTGCAGTTTGGCCGTCTGACACAAGTGAGCTATCTCATTCACACCAATATGTCAGCATGCAAAACAGCCCTCGCACACACACACACGCACACGCACACGCACACGCACACACACACACACACACACACAGACACACACGCACACACACTCAGACCTCAACCCAGAAGAATTAGTCTGGGCATTGTCCCTGTGCAACCGCAACAAAAAGTCAATATAATAACATTCAACATGACTATGGTGGAGGGAAAGACTTGTGGCAGTGTGGCAGGGCTCTTTGAAAAGATGTTTATTTGCTCTTTTGTGGTAACTGATATGCAAAAGACACATAATGGTGTAAATTAAATTTGCAGGACACTGGTGAATTGTTATGTATTAGGGAAAGCAGGGATCATTATCAGCACCTATTTAAAATGAGCAAGGGATGGAGACTTTGTTATTTGAAAGACAATCTGCAGGACAGTGTTGTTTTTTCATTGCTTTGAAGTGCGGAGATACTGAATAGCATATGAAGGCATGCTTAATTTAGGTAGTTGTTTGTTTGAAAATGGCATATCACATATCGGAATATATTTGGGTCTTTATTCATGTGCCAGCAGTGCTCGTTTAAAATGTCCACTCTGGTTTTGATTGAGTCTACAAAGTATCATGAGTGGTTGGGCTGATCCAAGGCTCACATGCCATGCTGATGAGAGAGAGTGAGGAGTGTTTTGTTATTGTGAGGCTCAGTGACGTGTAACATCCTCCAGCAGCCATCAATCAGACCGCACAGCCCCCTCTGCCTCTCTCTCCCCTGTCTGCACAAACGTCTAGTCAAATGCAACACACAGGAAGTACATGGCACTCCACTGACACAATAAGAGACTAAAGACTGACTGACCCAAATGTGATTTCACGTCAGAAAAATTGAGCAATAAAAAGACCTGGTTCATTCAGCACAGTTTATCATAGTATAACAATTTCCTGTTTATGGGCTACTGAAATATTATTTTGAATTCAACAATGCTTTCTGCATATTCTAAATCTGCTTGCTAGATCGCCAATGGACCTTTTTCCAAGATAAACTACAAATAATCCACAGTGGTCATCACATTATACCACATATACTCCCCCTTAAACTTTAAAAGTCATTTTATTTTATTTTATTTTATTCCGAGTAGGCTACCTTAATTATTTTTTTATTATTATTTTTTTTTACTTTTACTCATCTTGGAGACTTGGAAAGCCCACACTCTCCAGATATATCATCGCCAACCCCTGATCCTGAACTAACTACTGTATTTTTGTTAGCTATAAGCCCATTACCAAATCTGTTCAACTGCTTGGTGTTACATTTTAAGAGCATTCATTAAATGAACACCTTAAATGATAAATGTTTGGGGACTTTATGGCATATAGGCCTTATGTTCCAAAGCCTATATGTCCACACCAAGTACCTGAAGCATAATTAAAATATACCCATAAAGAAGGCCGTAGGCTACCCTAAAATTAAGCATTCTGACTCAAACCTAAATCAAAACCGTGTCATAAAAAATGTTTTACCCCACTTTTTATGATTTTCCATGCAGATTTTGTGTTATGTTTATATGTTATGTTGTAGAATGTTCGGCGTTATTTATAATAAACCAAAAACGAGTATTTCAGTCCCTTTATTTCGAAGGGCATGGCCGGATGTGTGGTACTGATGAGTTGTGTGATGTGAAGCTGGCGGCGTGGTGTCTGTGCGTGTGTGTGTAGTGCGTGTTTGTGTGTGCGTCTGCTTCCTGCTGCTGCTCGGTCCGCACAGCGTCCGTCTCGCCAGTGTTGAACAGCTCGCCATGGCGGAAGGACGCCGAGAACAGCCCCATCCCCTCCTCTCCTCGCCGCCGGCCAGCAAGCGACCCTGTCTGCGCCCTGCTCCCCGGGGTCCCGGGCCAGGGCCCGGCCACGGCAGCGGCTTACCGAGCTCCAGGTATCGCTCCCCGGAGTCTCTACTGGACTGCGCCGCGAAGGCAGTAGCGGAGAAGTGGGCCTTTGAAAGAGTAGAAGAGCGCTTTGAACGGATCCCGGAGCCCGTACAGCGCCGCATAGTCTACTGGTCTTTTCCCCGGAACGAGAAGGAGATATGCATGTACTCTTCATTTCAGTGCCGAGTAGCCGGAGAAGAGAGCTCTTCGGCAACTCCGAGCGGAACAGGGACTACGGCTTCCGCGGCTACAGCACTGGGAGCTGGTGGAGGATCTACTCCCGGTACGACAGCCTCCACGGGGGCAACTGGGTCGGTGGGAACCGGAGACGGACTGCCTTTCCGCCGCGGTATCAGACTACTTGAGACGGGCTGTGTGGAAAACGTTTTACAAGTTGGTAAGTGCGATAAGCAGTGTTTGAATAATGCTTTTTGGGCTTGAACACCGCGGAATGTTGAGTCTCCGCTGCTGTGGACCTTTTACTGGGAATGATTGATTGAAGTTTTCCTTGCCTTGGTGGAAAGTATGCGAAGCGTCTATCTTGGCGACAGATAAACGCGCACATTTTGCGCCCTATAGTAAACTAGCTTTCCAGTGGAACATTTGGTTATTTTCAGCTCAAATTGACTTTGCAAAAAGAGGAAGCGCTATTAATGCTTCGCTAGCGCAGTCAACCAGCTGCTGTTTAAATATTAAAGGGCTTCTATTGTGCCTGTTCGTTTCAGCCTGGTGCCTTTTGCTCGGGCGCACCACAGATCCGTGCGCCTCGGCGAGGGTGCTCTGTGCCGGGTCATGTGTTTTGGGGAGTGTGTGCTCTGCGGGCTTCGTCTGAACTCCGGAGAGGAGCAGGGGGAGGCGCGGAGCAGGCAGGCTGACAGACGCGGGTACAATAGGACCCTGTGATGTAGCGTCGGAGCATTCTGTTTGTGCGCGTTCCCTGTTGGAAAAGTCGTTTTTCTCAACTCTGCAAGAGCTTAGGCGAGGGACAAAGGCGGTTATTGGGTCTCTTATTATGATTAATCCAACGTTAATCCCAAAAATCCTTCCAGTGCTTTTTGTTTATTTGCTGCTGCTATACTGGTCGGACCGGACAAAGAGCGTAGTCGCCACCAGCGTGGAGAATACACGCTTCTGCTTGTTTATGTTGCGGTTGTCTCTTGAAGTTTATATCTTTTCCGGTGCAAAAACTTGAATGTATTTGTTTGGTTGAATTGGTTGGAAGCCTCGCATTGCCTAGCCGCACAAAAGGCTTTCCAGTCGAAATGATCGATACGCGTCTCGCATTTCTAGCTCTGCAGAGAAGGGTCTGTTTCTAAACAAAGGGCCATTCCGCAGAGCTCCCCATCTCCTCCACGCACTCTCATTAGCTTCGCACCCACGGCCACAGAGCGAGCTCAGGCACCAGGGAAAATTGATGGGATGAAGCCAATGGTTAGGCAAAAAGCAGCTCTTTATGGCATCACCGCGAGGATTTTTCTAAGACCAGATGGTAGCAAGAACCACTGGAGCTTGTCTAGGGGGTTTCACGTTGCTCCAAGGTATCTGGGGAATTGCTGAAAACTGGTGGCTAGTGCCTTTTCAGCGGGACTGCTGGATCTAATTGCATCCTATGACTGCTCATTGATTCCAGCCCTAAAACAAAATGAAACAGGAGATAGAATGGTGCATTTTAGGAAGTCTCTCTCCATAACTTAGTTTGGCAAGTTTGTGGAACCAGATTTCTGTCAGTTTACATGCTAGACATGAGTTTGTTAGGGATAGTTTTCAGTAATTTTCCACTACTGACAATGTTGTGGCCCAATTTTTTTAGCACATATTGTTGCTCATGGTTTTGGTTGTAGCCAGGTTTAGTCAAAGTCTTGGTAAATACATTTTATAACCAAGTCATGTAGTAGTTGTAAATGAGCTATTACTTTTACTATGTTACAATGACGACATGACATAGTAATAAGCAATGCTTCAAAAATGAATGAAAACGTTCATTTGAGATATTCATGGTAGAACAATATGGCATTTTAGAATTTGGCTACTCTGCTAATAAAAACTTGTTCACTTAATTACATAAATGTATGTTCATAACTTTTGGTAACAGTTTTAAAGTCTGAAAGCAAACACTCCAGTCTTACCTGCCTCACCTGTAAACCGCTCTATTCTCCCCTCAAGGTCAACCATAACAGTCAGGCGCCCACAAGGTTTTGTCTTTCTGTCAACAAAACATAACATGAGCTGAATAGCAGTGCTCAGATAAGATTTGGGTTGCTCTTCCCCTGACTGAAACCCTGGGAACAGCTTACTCTCATTTGCTAGTAAGAACAATTGTCTTTCACGTTTGCGCTCCACACTACTACAGTGTAGTTATCAAAGATCGTGTTGCAAACCTGTAAAAGATTGCATTTGCCTGACATGACATAATATAATCGCCACTTAACAGAATGGCACTACTTGTTTTTTAGGAAAGCGAGATGGCCTATGTAGCTTGTAATAGGACCTGGCTGAGAAGACAAGGCAGCATGCTGACACATGCATGTTGATGATGCATGGTTTCAAGCATGGCATCTCAATAGCTTTACTCCACAATGCGTTCCTACTATTGTACAATCAATTGCATACACTTTTCTATCTGTAATTATCGTTAATAATAGCCATTAAACTAATTGATGTCATGATTGGAACACATTGATTTTGTTATCTAATATGGGCGTTGGAGTTACAGGTACCATTTTTATCCAGGCTGTGTGCCGGCACTACAGTGGGTTTCATCTCCTCACTGTAGGGGAAAAAAAAACACGGAATTTATCAACTCACTTGATTTTCCAACTTAAACTCTTAGCTGGAGACCAGTTCTTATACACTTTTTCCTGGTTGATCACAATTACTGCTTTTCTTTTTGTCAATTAAAAAAAGTAGGCTTATTTTCTCATATTTGCAGCATGTCAAGATAGATTTGGGGTCCAGGTTACAGGAATTTGAAGAATGGGAGATGTGGGAAGCCATAGGACTGGAAGCACAAGATTATAAAACAAGGCATAGGCCTACACCAACTTGATATTTTGCTAGAATTAAAAGCTATAAAGGTAGATCAAAGCAAATGAACCAAACTCAGTGCTGTGGTTTGAAGGGTCATATTAATTTACATGGTCCGTAAGGTGAGAATGTCACTTATTGTCTTGCGTGTGACCCCAGAACCTCGTGTGTTGATGATAACTTTCTCCTGGCTCCAACTCATAATTGGAATAATCACAGCTAAGCGTATTTGTGTTGGTTAACCCCCCTTTGCCCATGCCTTATAAAGTCCTCAGAGAGCGGGAGGAAGGGTATAAGTCTAGGCAGAGGGAAGGGGGTTCCTTTAGCTTTGAGTCAGGCTTTAGGATTATTGGGTCATGCTTTGTTACCCAGCTGTAGAAAAACCTCTTGTTCACAGAAAGGGGGGTAGATAGTAGGATTTGAGTTATGTGTGTGTATGTGTGATGTCCCCGCAACATTACATAAAGCGGTGAAGGGTCCTGGATGCCTTTTGGAAGCAGTGGTGACTTCAATACAGTGTAGCGGTGGAGTTGAACGGGATTAAAGCTAACGCAAGGGTGATTTGTCTTTCTACTATTCACGCTAAAACTATACGTCTAGGGGACAAATGCTTCTGTAATGAACAGATCGACCATAAAGCATGTGTCCAAAACGACTGAAAAGTGAATTGCTTTGGAGTGCAACTGAAATGGCTTTTACTATCTAACCAACATTATGCATAACTACTTCATCCTGTGATAAAGAATGAGTTGATGTCACTGAATACTTGAACCGACCTGAACACGGTTAGCTTCATACTTGCTACCCCCTGCTCAAAACACAACTCGGCATAGAATTTCAGTAGTTGTTTGCATTACTAACTAGATCACATCATCACACTTTGTCACATCTTCAAGCTCATTCATGCTTTATGTTTGTCTTGGGGCTTTTCGAGTCTGTGTGAATGTAATGATTGAGTTATAAAGCTTGCTGACTGATGTGTACTGGAGGGAGGAGCCATTATTGCTTCATGTGTGTCACTTCCTGGCAGTATGGTTGTAGGGTTCCTTGTTATGGAAAAGCTAGCTCTCTCTGGTTATAAACTCACTCTACAGTTTCTCAACACAGTCAGGAGGAGGCTGTGAGCTCATCTTGCCTCATCTCTTCTCACACGTTCTGGTCCCAAGACTGAAAGACTGATCACACTCCTCACTTTTCATCTTCCTGTCCATCTCTCTGCCCTGTCTTTTTATGTACACCTCAACTTCTTTTTTCCATTTTCCGCACCACATTTTGCTTTCATGTTCTTTAATGTGTTTCGCACGTCTCTGTTTCTGTAACTTGCATCAGTATAAGATGACTCTACCTTTAATCATATTCTGTCTGTAGGATCTTGGATAGATTTCTTTTTCCCCTGTCCCATATACTCATCTGGAAAGTTAATGCAGTTCCCGGTTGAGGAAGTATGCATTGGGAGGGGTAAGGAGGGGGTGGCTGGTGTTATGGGTCCGCTGAGGAGTGAAAGAGGCCAGACAGTTTTCGGCGACACCTCTTGTGCGTCGTTTCCAAGACTCTTAAGGATGTTGGTTGGCTCACACTTCTCGGTAGCCATGACTAATACACCATATAATTCCTGTGTTTTGTCTCTAAATTAGATATTAGAAGAACGTGCTGATGACTGTAACATTAACAGTACAGATTGGTGGTGATAAATGAAGAGTTATTAATTAACATTGAAACATGTAGATAAAAAATAGGTGATTTCATTTCAGTAATTCAGGTCCAGGTCTTGGATTAACCTGGTCATAACCTGAGGCTGCATTTACATTTGCACACACACTAAATCAAAATTGGGACGAAAGCTACTATCTGGAATTTAGATCATGACACCAGGACTAGAACTAAACCAAACAAAGTCTATACCAGGACTGGCTCAACATAGCCTGATTCTGTTCACAATCAGGTCTAAACCTTGCCTGGCAAATCCATAATAATATCTCTCTGTATTTTTTATACAGACTGATATCAGTCTGGTCCTCACACCCTAAGTTGTGTCTCAAGCCCGGTCCAACGTGATCGTGTAATCAGATTCATTTTTTTCAGTGACATGTGTGAAACGAAGGAGCTCATTGGACACCTATGATTTACAAATAAAATCAAATTTATCTCACATTACCTGGCTAATCCACCTGTCAATCACTTCCATCTGAAAACTGGGAGATTCACCGGTGACCACTCACAAGTTAAAGTAAAGGATTGAAGAACTGTGTATTCTGGATCCCAGGCAAGTCTAAACCAGGACTAGACCAAGACTAAACCAGGTATTAATACAGGAGCAGAAGCAGATCTTAACTAGTGTTAAATTTTCCCACAATAATTTCATATTTGCCTGTGTGTTGTAATTTAAATAATCAATCAATCAGTTTAAACTTTGTATGGACTTATTTCATATAAAATTTCTAGAAAGCATCACTTGGCACTCACATAAAGACTGAATCAGCCCAGTGAAAACCCTTCTACAGTTGAAAAGGGATTGGTAAAACAAATCAAGCCTACACTCTTGGCTCTCTTGTGATGGATGAGGACACTAGGGTTGCTCTGTTGTTGTATTCATCAAAGCGGGTAACACCTGTACACATGTATATGCGAGACTGATTATATAAATATATTAATCAGAAGCGCTTGTTTGAAGGCTGAAGCTGGAGGGGAACATCTGTACATTTGAGACACAAAGGAGAACCAATTGGTAAGCTCTAATCCATTTGAGACGACCTTAGCCAGACAATGTTTTGCTGTAAAAAGGTCAGCCTTTGCTTAAAAATCACAATGACTGAATTTTATCTTCTACACTGCCTCCTGTTTGGCCTAAGGTGTTGTGGTTGCAATTTCCACCCAGACTTGTTTAGCACAGCAAGGGAAAATGCTATTCAGTTAGCATTAGCAATGCCCATAAACAACATGGCCCCATCTCCAATTGGTGTTAGAAGGATATGGATGCATCATTACTCCCATTTTACAGCCTCCATCCTGTTTGTTTCTCTCCATTTCCAGCCTCGGGCATAGGTGTACAACCACTATAATAATGGTGGCCTTGTCTTTGTATGGCTTTTCATGCTGTTTGCCTATTTTAGCCTGTTACTGCACACTCCCACACCTGTTTTTTATTGTTGTGAAGCATTTGGCCATTGTGCATTTTTTCCCAACATGGCGTATAGGTGCAAGACTGGACTTAAAAGCGGCTACACATTTGATGGCAATTGCCTAACAAATGTTGGGGAGAATGTCTATTTGTAATGCAAAATGCACACAAATCTACCTTTAAGCATAGAGGTGCAGTTTGCCTCCCAGCTCCCCAAACTCTTTTCTTTATGTAATATAATCTAATAACTCAACCCACGGGGGATTAAGTGACATGTTTGCATTTTAAATAAAAGCCGTGCCTGTGGCGTTGAACAGTGGGGAAACCCAGGATGACTGAAGAAGTGGGGGTGGTAGTCGCATTGTTCTAAAAAAGAACAAAAAACCCTCAAAAGTTGCACCATTTCTGTGCCAAAATCAAGTTTTTTTAGGGGGTGAAAAAGCCTATGTAATTTTTATTTTTATGAGACTGCACAAGTGAAAATTCCTTTGAGAAATATTTGGATGATGAAATCGTCTGTGTTTGATTCTTGGTTAAAACATGTTTCGTCATTCCTGTGCAACTTTTGGCATTCTTTTTTGCTAGAGTAAGCTGCTTCTGACCCCTACCTTCTGCCTCATAATTGAATCCAATAAACTACATTAAAACATGCAATCATTTTTGTACAGTCTAAACCCATTTGGTCTTTCTCTCTTTCAAACCAATGGGAAAAAGCTCTCTTCCGCAGAGCTATTGATTACTTGATGGTTGGATAGAACTCATTCAAGCATTACATTTGTCCAAGGTGTGTATCAGGACTTGTGTGTCTCCTCTTTTCATCAGCTAAAGGCGTTTTGAGAACCCTTTTAGAGTTTGAAGCGAACAGTTCTTGAACCAAGCGATGACGATAATGTAGCTTGGACTTAGTTGAAGACTGTGGGTGGAGATGTCCCAGTGCGCAGACAGGCTCTCTTTAGGCTAAACTAATTGCCTGCAGCTTCTAGCTTCATTTAGCATGGCATTGATCTCCTCTTCTGACTTTTGGCATAAAAGAGAATGAGCACATTTCCCCAAACATTCAACTTAGAAGCATTTAATTAGCTTTGACATGAATGTTCTGCTTTGCACACTCCCCCTTGCCTTTGTCTGTAGGCAATTTAAGATACAACTCCTTTGGTAGATTTTTAAGATTAGTGATATCAAGAAATGTTATATAGCCTATAACAAAATATTATGTCTGAAATCATCATGCAAAGACATGAGTGCATTTGACATTGTAGCTTATTTTGCATACTCATTGAACAAATATTGATCCCAAAGAAATGGACAAGAATAGGACAAATATTGACATTTCATGAGCAGTTTTGCAATGGTCTTGACCTATTGCTGATGGAGTCAAAAAATTATGCTAATGTTAAAGACATTACAAAGTTACAATATACATCTATACTAAGTTGTGTTTTTATTGTGATTTTGAAATTGGTGTCAGGCCTTTTCCTTTGTATCAAAATTGTGATTGAAATTTTAGTATCATGACAACTCTAATCTTTTGGCCTTGTTTTCTCCTCTTTCTTTCCCCCTCGTGCCTTCCTTTATGTTGTATCCAGTGCTTCTTGATCTCCATGCAGATGTTTTGAGCTTTCTCCTTTTGAATGCTGTAAATTTGGCTCTTGATTGTGGCCCTCATCTCAGCTGGAAGTGGACAGTTGCAGATCACAGATATCGGGCCGGCTTCACAATGCATTTTGAATACACACATGCTTGTGTGTCTCAGTCAGTGTGCACTTCCTCAATTGTGCCATTACCGCTGGCCCATAGGAGGCTATTGTGTGCGAGATGGCCATTATAGCCGGATTTGAGACTATTTCCATACATTTGGTTGGGCTTTGATCTCA
>KN472076.1:24504-45010 GCA_000787095.1 Periophthalmodon schlosseri | reverse complement strand
AGCACACAATAGCAGCCTGTGTGTGCCTAAGACTTTGGGATAGCGCAGGTTGCTATTGGTGTCCTCTCCAGATGGGACCTGTGCTACTTTCAGCTAAAATAAAGCTAGTCCGCAGAATTGCTCTGTACATTCTTGGGCTCCGAGGTCTGGTTTGTGTCCAGTAGCACTTGAGTCTTGCATAGAATCACAGCTGGGCTTTGTGGACTGGGCCAAGATCACAATGTTAAGACTTAAGATGCTACAATATTTACACATTTTGTTTCAGCAAGTTTAGCCAGGGCAATAAGAAGAGTGAAATGATGAAGATTGGGGGCAGGCAGGTTGTGTTTCTGAACAAAAATATGACTGTAAACTTTTTGAGGTCAGTGCAACGATCAAAGACTGTCTATTGTTTGTATTGTATTTAGCCTTTTGACTCTTAATTCATCCTGTGTTTTTTTTTCCCCCCTCTCTGCCTTCCCCTCTCTCTGCTGATACAGGGTCTATTGCGTTTCTGTCAGTGTTACTGTGAAGAGGCGGGCAGCGTGGCTCCAGGAATGCACACACACATTCCCACACACACATGCACACACACAATTACACACACACACACACACCACACACACACACACACACACACACACACACACACACACACACACACACACACACACACACACACACACACACACATAGTGGCCTGGCAGCTTCGCAGGTCATTGTATTTGGCACGCGTCCATGCTGGTCCCTGTGGTCCCCTGCCTGACTCCTGCTCTGGCAGACGGCTCCTGCTGAGTAAGGAGGCGCTGGCTTTTCTTCGCTGCTTCTCTCCCTCTCCTCTCTCTCACTCGCTTTTTGTATTTCTTTTCAAACTTCTCGCCCCCCGCTCGCCTTTATGTCCACACAGTAGTGTCGTTGGGTCCCTTCGCACATGTTTAACACATCCTCTGCCCACACACATCCCCACTCACAAGAGAATCGGTAAACTCAAGGCACTCCCGTTTACTGACGCCGGCCTGGTCCTATCAAATCCTTTAAGGTTTTACTGCTAAGCCTCTCCACATGCTTTTGAATTGACACGTTGTAACTAGATGTTAAGTTTTAACTCCAGCCATTAGTCATGTCTTTATTTTTCCTGCTAGCGATGGTGTCTCAACAAAGAAGATTCAGAGGTGGGGCGTGTGGGATTGAAGCAATACCTCTACATACCCTTAAGGTATAGACGGGATTTCACAATTTGTATAGAATAGATGGCCTTGCCAATCCTCTCAAAGTGACTCAGATATTTATTGCATATACAGTGGTAAGCCCATAGACTTCGTTGTAGCTTTTGGCTATTGTTTATTTCTGGCCAACCCTGAATTCACTCAAGACGATCCTCCCAAGTGTTGATTAAGGGATATGTACATTGAATGACAGATGAGTCACTGGTATAGGTGTTGAGACTTTTGCCTACTGTAAAATTACAATGCCTACTCTATTCTTAAGTCGGTCTGATAATAACAGTATTTAGGGCAGAGCATTTAGGGCCTATACAAGCCAGGCAACATTTTTACCATACACTAGCAGAGAAGTTATAAAACATGTTTCAAAGTAAATTAGGTTCAAACTCATTTTATTTTTCTCTTGACTATGTAACTTGTCTGGTAGACGGTTTCACAGTGTGACATTAAACTTTTACATTTCAATGGAGGCAAGCACATTATAGCATTAGGATTATTCTTGGCAATAATAACACCTGTAATTAAATAAATGCTAGTAGTTATGTTTAATGCCATACTGTGGAGATTATCATCTCTATGTAAACAAGCAAGTGGCACACCCTCCACCACTACCAGAAAAGTGACATAGTATATCTTTACATGCTCTATTATCTTTTTCTGGAAACATGTCAACAAACATAACATTTTTGCGTTGTGAAATCTGTGCTGTGAATGGAATGGAGTAGCCCTGTTTGGTAATGCAGTGTGTTACCTGGAGTTAATTTCAAAACTTTGTGTATATTTGCGCCTGTCTGGATATTTCACTGTCATACCAAGGACGAGCGGGACAGTCCTGTGCCAAGTGGTGCCAGGCCAGTTGGCTGTCTCTCACACTTTTGTTTTGTGCGACGCTCTGCATTCAACCTACGACACGCATTGTTGTAAAGAACCATTCACTGCCTCTCCCTGTTGTCCTATGTGTGGATGGATATGTGTTTGTGTTACATAGCCCTGACCTTGTGGGACAATCTATAAAAAAACACATAAGTGGACAATTGGACAGCAATAGAAAGAATTGGAGAATGAATACTGCACCGTGTAATTATGCTCTTAATGGGCTCTTGTGGCTGACCGTGCCAACTTGAACTCTCCTTTCATAGTTGTTAGTCCGCAGAGTTGAGCTGTGTTTTTACAGTTGCTAAGGATTTGTTTATTTACTGCATTTAAGCTTTCACAATATCCTGTATTGACAACTGACCATTCAGGGCTGGGCGATATTTTTTATTTTTGTGTTATTGAGAATCAAATAGAATTCTAGAATAGAATTTAACATAAAATATAGTCAAATTTCCTCCTCCCAAGTCAGATTTCAGCCTCAAACAGCTTGCTTTTGCTGGCAGAGGATTGGCTGCCACATACCTCTTAATTAAAAAGTCCCAATCATTGACAATTAGAGATGATTGACTCTCGATTAAAATGTGATTAATTGCACAGCCCTATTTGTATATGCATTTTTAAATCCAATTCCATTAGAGACTTACACATCAACCAACAGTCTGATTTTCATTCTGTTATTTACTTTGAATGTCAGATGTATCATCCACTTACATTTTTTTACTTTTTCTTACTTAAAGCATTAAAAGACATTCACCGTCAGATTTTCTTTCCCTGCACTGACCCAGGGAATATATTAAAAATGTATTTTCATGAATATTAATCTCCAAAGCACTAACATGTTTCCGAGTTCTACCTCCTGCTGCTTTCCTGTGTCCAAAAAGCTGTTTTTGAATTTACATAATTTGGTTCTGAAGTGCCTTTCAGATGGCCTTTCTTGTTCTGACACTTTATGGAAACAAGGGCTGCACTTCATAATCAGATGCTCATTGTCTGAGAGTGCTGGTTGGACAGACAACTACAGCACTTTGAGAGTGAAAAACACTTGTCTCGCTACTTCAATGCATTCTTGATAACGTCATTCTATTCCATTTCTATATAGAAAATGTAAGTTATTAGTAAGCATCCTTAATTTAAATATCCATAGGTCAATAATTAGAGGGAAGGTGCTTAAGAGTGGTCATCGGTTCATTCAAGTTTAAAGAAAGGGTACAATGCAATCATCAAAGCGCATTCAATCTAAAATTACTCAATTATATGATGTCCAGTTAGTGCATTGTACAAGAGGCTATTGGGTAATCAGCATACATTGTTTGTATTGTATGACTTTAGAATAAGAAGTTAAAGCCACCTACCAATGTTTAGTCAGTAGTGGTTATCATTCATAGTTTGCATTGTACAGATGAAGGGTGAGAAGGGGTCATTCGCAGTAGCTTTGGCGACTTAAACAAATGGCAATTCAAGTCAAAATGCTTTTATGCACACATCAACTTTATGATCTTGTTGGGCAAAAATGCTGAACAGTTTTTGCCCTGTAGGACTGGTTTCACAAGAGTGAGTTTTAGTGCCAAGGGGAAGTAACAGGAAGTAAGGAATGACTGGTTCTTAAAAACTCTATGCTAGCTAATTTGCTGCGAGATTTATGAGTTTGCACATAACAACAAACATGCACCATGTACGGAAGTCTGACACACAACTGGTTAAACATCAGATTCATTGTGGGCAGGTTTTAGGTTCAAAATTTGCAAAAGTTTCTTGCATCATTTCATTGTTTTTTTTTTCCATGTGATGTCATTTATTATTGGCTAAAACAAATGTGTTTCAACCAATCACATGCAAATATACGACTCAAAAGTTCACACTCTTAAACATTTTCAGTAGGAGATATTGATAACATTATATAACGTAGTAACACATACACATCTGGTGTAATTGTTTTAGTTGTTTAGTGAGTTAGCAGTGCAAATGGAAATACTTGTGCCACTGAATGACCATTACTGTCCATCACCACACAGTATGAATCCATTCTTTTGTGAGTGCCTGGATGCATTATGTGTCATGAAAAAAACAGCCAATGAATGCACACGGAACGCCATCATGTCTGTCAGTTTTATAACAATTGAGTAATAAATGTGTTTGGCAAAAAAGATTATTGATCGGAGAGAGAGAGAGAGCGCTCTATTTTCGGGTGCATCACATACAAACAGAAACAGAGCGGCTGAATGGGAGCACTGAGTGATTGGTGAGCCTGGTATTGTGCGCGCCCCGGTGCCTGTCGTAAAGGTCTCTGTCCCTCTCTCTCCCCCTGAGCACTGAATGAATGTCTAGTGATTGGAAACCTTCTCTTTTGTAAACTCAAGTCTGTGCCTGAAAGCATTGTGCAGCATTGTTTACCAGGCCTTTCTCCTTTGTTCTGCCTTTGATATGTGTGTGTATGCGCGCTCACTTTGTGTGTGACAGTTGACATTATCAGATGATTGCTCCCACGGCTCTGATCAGGACACACACACACACACACACACACGTATGCCCTTGTGTGCCTGTGACAGCTGACATTATTGTACGGCTCTGTGCCACGAGAAAATATTGGTTGATTGTTGTGTGTGTGTGATTATGGTCGAATTGTGTCCTGACAACTATCTTTTATGTGGAAAGCAGCAAGGCCAAACTACAAAGAGGCGATGGCAGAATCATCAATGAAGATGGCATTTGCATGAGATTATTTTCAAACTCTTTTACATTTGGTTCACAGAAAACATCACATTAATATTTGCATGTGGAATGATCTGCATATGGCCTTACAGTGTTGCAGCTCGTGTGGTCTGGTGCAGCAGCAGATGCTCTCATTTGAAATCTATAAATGCACCTCTATGGAGAATAATGCTCACTTTGTTGAGCTTGATCCCAGCTTAGACAGCTGATTCAATGGAGTAGGCAGCTTGCACCCATATAATGCTGTTGTAGCTCTGTGTACCCATGAGCCTCTTCCACAAAGCTCTATTCAGCCCTGTAGCTTCTACCTGAAAATGTCAGAATCTTCTCCTCTTTGTTATTCCAATGTTTACATCAGATGTTTGTTTTAGCGAGTGCCATATTGTCATATTCATGGTGCCCCTCCATCACTAGCTGCTCTCCCCTGGCTACCACCACAAGGCTCCTAGCTGCTGCCTGCTTGCCAGTTGCCTTTCACCCATTGTGGGCTAACAAAGGCAGGCGAGGCCCCAGCCTCGAGGCCTAGCGCCTGGGTCTTAGAGGGGGTGGTGCTATCCCCATGCAAATCTATGGAGCCGTCATAGGGGAGGGCACACATGGGGGAAGCCAAGAAAAAGCAGGTCACGCCCAGATTAAAATTCAATGTGTACCCCCTGAACCAGTGTCTGCCTACGTCAGCAAGCTGTCATACAGTCATACAGGCCTGGGTCGGCACCTCCACTGTGGGCAGTGGGTTACGTCACTGACTTTACAGTGAAATGTTGTGAACAGATGAAGATGGTCATGAGCAGGTCTGTGCACTTGAACACAACTGTGTTTCAGCTGTGCTCTACACACCTTCAGGCTGAGGTGGGAGAGAAGGGCTCCTCTTAATGGGGCAGTAGCGTCATAATGCATGCAAGACAAAGCTGATTTGGTGATGCATGCTTCCTTTGTGTTGTTTAGAGGCAGGGGGGTCTTCATAATACTCAGTCAAACAATCCAGTCCCCCTCTGTTTTGGGCCCCATCCCCATATGGTGGCTTGGCTTGATGAGTACTTGATGAAGTCAACCAGAAGTCCCTGGCCCCAGTGTGTATGTGCACATGCATATCTGTGATTGCTCTCAGCTAATGGAGAAATGGGTTTCCCATTGTGAGGCTGCTGCAGCCATGTGTGTGTTCTCAGGTTGTACATAGGCAAGCTGTTTTGGCGATATTTTATTATTCATGTTTCATGCACTGTTGTGCAAAGAGAGACTGATCGGCTCTGTAGGGGTGGAGGCCAATCAGAGCGAGGAGAGATTTCTGAACTCTAACATGCTGCAGTCACCATCAGCAGAAATGTCACGACCTTTACATTACACTCAACTTCCTGCAGAATAAATGCACTAAAGTATTTGAAAATAATGGGATGTTTTGAAACCACCCTTTTTAAACAATCAGCATCCACATGATTATTTTAGATGCCACCTTGTGATAAAAGTCCTTTTCATCATCTTTTGGTGAATATTTGTGACTAGTGTCTAACTTCCCTTTGAGGTTTTCTGAAATCTTGTCCTTCTCTTGACATGGCCAGGTCAATATGCTCTTCTAAAATGTCCTTGAAGTTACTTTTGCATCCAGACATTGATTTGGCTCCTCTGGTCAGATAACACATAAAAGCACTGATTAATGATGTTTATTTGCTCTCATTTGCGTTGTGCTCAAACTCCTTATGCTAGACTTTGTGCCTCACGAACACACCACGGAAAGCTTTTTTTGTTTTGGCTTTTTGTTGCCACCTCACTGTTCCTTGTGTTGTCTGTGCCAATTCAGAATGGAGCCATTTTGTCTCCTTCAGTTCCTGAAATGAAATATAAGCCTCTTAAATGCATACTTATCTTGGCCTGCAGACTGCGCTTGAAGAATAAACACGCACGTTGCACACACACCAAAAGACCATTGTAATGCCCGCTCTTGTTGTTCTAACACAGCGCCTGCATGCGTTTGGCAGATGGTTGTGTCTTTTGCTTTTTGCATGCCGCCGTATTAAACAAAAAGGAAGGCTAAGGCCATGACTGGTTTAAGGAAAAGGGCAAAGTGCAAGGGAAATGCAAAAGAAGGAGACAAAAGATCAGCAGAGGGAGAGACGAGGACAGCGGGCCTGGCATACGAGAAGACAACCAGGAAACCCATGTGTAACCCATACGTGCGTTCAGTACAGGGATGAATGCAGGCGCTAGAGGTGGATGATACTGACAAAAATAATATTTCAACTTTTTTCTCATCATATCACTAACAATATTCAGACAATATTTTAACAATGCATCAGGAACCCTAACCCTCAAATGTGTCTGTAAATGTCTTGGTTAGAGTTCAAGTCTAGCACAAAACGTGAATGGACCTTAAAATTAAAACCATAAAAATGCAGAAATAACACTTTATGTTATTGGAGATTACACTTGATGTTTCTGTCTCATTTTGAGTTACGTTTTAAGATGATAAAGTTGATATTCTAATTTTGCACATCTCCAAAACATCAATAGTGATAATATCCATTTTTCAATATATCTCCCACTTCTAGCAGGCATACACTCACTTCAGAAGAAACATAGAAGTAACAGTTTTAGGGAGGCCCTGTATTAATCAATAGGTACCCCAATACTGCATTCTCAAAGCAAATGTATTGACTATGAAGGGGATAAAATTAAGCTTTTGTTGTATCTTATTCTTATTGCCTCGAGCCATATCTGAACTGAGTTTGTATGAAATTTACATATTCATCTGTGATTGGTCCACGGGTGTTCACTTTCTGTGGGAACTGACACAAATGCCATTTAGGCTCTAATTAAGACTTTTGCATACAAAGTACAGGAAGCAGCTGTGCATATTTTTCCATTTTGTTTTTTGCCCTTTGAATGTGCTTTTTCTTATTAAACTAGACAATAACACCCGGGCTTTATCACCTGCCGGGGAGTGACACAAGTCTGTCTGCTCCAGAAATTGCTTTCGCTCATCTCTTTGTAAAGTACGGCACACAAGGCCAGCACCACAATAATGCCAACACACAACCCCAAACAAACAACTAACCCAATACAAAAGCAACACATTTTTTATCTTTAATGTAGTCTTAGGTGAATTGAGTCACACCTTAACGGCAAAGGACAACACAAGACTTTGCTAACCTCTATTGAGTTTTTAGCTCTGTGTATGGGAACGCGTTTGTGAAATATTTATGCTTTGCTTCCACTATGCATAACCTTCAGGCTCATGTGGCAGAGCATCACAATGGTTTGAATCGGCCAAGTGACTCTCCATTAACAGTCCAATGTATGCCTCCGCCGTTAGTGCTTCTTTGGCTTCACCGCTTTTCTTTCAGTCGGAAAAACCTTGATTGAATTTCACAAAGCGTTGAGCAAAAGGACACAGGGCCTCGTTCCATCTATCTCTCTCAGTGTTAGTCTATTATAGCTTTTATCTCTGACATACCTGTGTGGAGAAGCACGGCCCATCTTAAGTGTTCCTACTTCATTCTGATTGTATTGATCGACTACATGGTCTTTACCTGGATTTCGCCAGTGTAATGCAGAACCTCAGCCTCCTTTTAGTGTAATCTGGTTTAAGTCCAGTCTATTGGTGCTCGGACATATTGTCTTGTTTTTCAGTCTACAGGTTGGTAGTTCTACTGATTTCATTCAATTTGAATTCTTTATTTTCGGATTCTCCACACTTCATGCAGCCCCAATATATGGCTTTAGCACAGATTTTGGAAAAAAATTATTTGCGATTACACCTGTGAATAGATTTGCGATATATGTTTTTAAAAGGGTTCTGTTCAGAGTGCACGCTGTAAACAACTCCAGGAGCATTCGAATTTGAGAGAGGTTGTGAATGCGAATGTGAATCCCATGAATTTCAGAACTTGTTTGTAGAGGTCTAAACTACAGCTACAACATGATTTTTCATACTCATATCAACATATTTAGTTTTTGCAGAGAATATATTACATTTGTTATGTTGTTATTGCCTATTCTCAGCAGTAGTCCCAACTATATGTCCTGCACATTTTGACACTTAGCTGCAAACTTTGAAGTGCAGTTTTTGAGAGAATCTATTCAGATCCTGTCCTTGTGTTTGTACAGCATATTATCATTTTTAATAACGTTTTTGACAGAATTCCTTGAACTCCACAGCCTCCCTTCCCCCTTCTTCCTGTCCATCTTTTTGTGCTGCCCCTGTCGCAGGAGAATGGACCAAATCAGGGGATCAATTCAGTGTAATCATGACAAATGAGTCCCGGCGGTTAGCAAGGACTTTTTTTGTGCACGCCTTGTTTCGTGTGTGTGTGTCTGCTTTCAATACCGATACAGAAAGAAAGAGAGGAAGAGAGAGAGAGAGAGAGAGAGAGAAGAGGGGGCTGCTGGGAAATCACAAATGAATCAATCAGCTGTTATCGCATCAGCAAACAGGGAAGGAGTGAAGGATGTATAGGCCGATGATGGATAGGTGGGTGTTTGGATGGACAGAGGGGTGGGGAAGTTTCAGTGTCGTTGCACAGATAGATGGGCGATTGAATACCAGAGCCATGTGGGTGCTTGTCTATGACTCGAAAAAGGGGGTTGAGTTAACCTTGAAGCCATCAGGACAGATGGGATATGGGACAGGCCCAGGGACGTATCGTGGGGTGTGCCGGAGATGACAGGATGCAGGGAAAGATGAATTCTTTTAGTGGAGGTTTTGGAAGTGAGAGAAAAGTAATATTCTTTCTGCTGACGACGTGCTTTTCTTGATCAAAGGTACAAATCTGATCCAGGAGAGAGGAAGGGGGAGTTGGTTAAAAACCCACAATTTGTGTAGAAGTGAAGATTTTAATTTCTTTTGCCCATTTTCTCAAGTTGGTATCAAGTACGGCGAAACCTTGGGTTCTGTATGCTTTGTTGAATACTGAAGAAATATAATTAAGTAATCGTGAATGTGGGAAGTTCAGTTGAATCACCATTCTTAGTAATAAACTGTTTGGACTAAGTTTTAACTCTGCTCCAAACCACATGCTTTTACTGACAACAGCTCGACCGAAGCTCATCATTGACAATATGAAACAATTTGATCTCTAATCTATTCAAATTCAACAGTACAGGCCTACAATAGATACTGGTTGTTGAGTTTGACTGAGTGGCCACAGCTTTTCTTTGTCCATAGTCACACATCTTATACCCCATTTCATAATTGGCATTTATAGCAACAACCCCATAATTGTTAACTGCTGCCCCCCCAACTTAAACTGGTTAAGTCTATTAGCAGAGTGGGGTCATCGGGTTGATACTGTGACCCCTCCCAACCCCTTTTGGGTGGCTGTGGTCCTCCAGTGCAAACAAATCACTATTCCGCTGACATATGGACGAAAGGGGTATTTAAATATTTCCCTAATTTTAAACATAGATATCTATGCATTGCAGGTCATCCAGGGGTGACTGCAGAGATTTTGGCTTACCACATCTGGAGCGATGAAGGACAAATTAACTCATAAATAGAAACCTTATTTAAGTGTTCTTGTAGGCCTGCTGTGTCATCAGAATGATTGTATATTAAAATGTGTGAATTATATGCTGCAGTCCTTTCAAATCACCAAGCCAGTAATTATTGCAATACCAAATAGGTGATTCAGTGTTGCCTTATGGGTGGCAGAAGAAAGCAGGCCTCTTTTTGGCAGCTGTTGTGCGGTGTAGGCGTTGCATGTGGGCAACATAGATGAATGAAATCAAACAGACTTTATTATACCACTTGGGGAGAGCAGAGAAGCTTTGGTTTTGACTATGGTTTTGTCTGCGTGTGTGTTGGTGCATCCATAATTTTTTTGGCTCCCAGCCCTGTCTCCGGCTCCCCAGCTAATTAGGGGTTAATGGTCTGTAAGCATGGGGAGGCTGTCTGCATTCTGATTGGCTGAGGCGGCTCTGTGTGGGCGGAGTTGTCTTCGAGTGACAGATGGCAGAGAATAAGAGAGGAGGAGTGGATATACTACTGTGTATACATAGCGAGCGCATGGGGTTGTGTTTACAATAGAAATATGGACAATAGGCATCTCGAATTTTTTTCTTTGTTGGTGGTCGGATTTACAATGTTTACCCCTATGTCGCTTATATATCTTGATGCATAACATATAATATTTGTCATTTATTTTGTTGAACTAAGCAGATTTCAGATTATATTCACAAAAATCTAACTTGTACAGGAATATCTGTAAAAAGAAGAGACACCACGCACTTGCACACATTTCAAGCCAAGACTTTTTTTTTTTCTTCTGTCAATGGATTAAGCCTGGATCATTGTACTTGGCATCTCTCCCAGTTTACACACTCGTCAGACCGCTAATTCACCTTTGTTATAATTCATCTCTTCTGGCTAGAGCTCTGAAGGTTTTGAGGTGCAGGGATAAAAGCTATCTTGTGTAAATATCGCAGCAGACTTTGGGGTTCTCTGCTCTCAGTGGCATTAAGAACAAAAGCACGACTGACTCCGAAAAGGTCACCCGGTTCGCTGTGTTCGCGGGTGTCTTTGTAGTGTCAAGTGTCAATGCATTTCAGCTGCACACAAACAGAAGGTCGGACAAAAAATATAAAATGTTTCATCATAGCCTTATTGATTTACCAAGCAAACAAAAAGGCAACACAGTTTTCCACATAAACAAAGCAGATCAATACATGCTTTGGATTATAAAATGGAACCGCATTGTGGACACGTTTAGCTGTTTGTTGATCCATAAAAATCAACCATATCATTAGGACCACCTGCCCATTTCTAGTCGTCATAATGTGTTTTGACTAAAGTTCAAATGCTCTTTTCACTTTTCTCCAACCACTCCCTCCTATTGGCCTGTATTTTGAACAGGGTGCCTATGAAAAAGACAGTTTAAGTGCTCTCATTGGGTCTCCCTGTATAAATAAAGATTGGTCAACCTCTGTCATGTTCTGAGGGAAGTCTCAAAAAAAAAAAAAAAAAAAAAAAGTGAAATTGTAATCTATTGAAAAAAAATTGAGATTCATTTTTTAGCCCACAGGACAACACATAAAAATCTTACCTTTTTAGAAAACTATAAAAAAGGCAAAATGTGATTAGTCATATTTATTAAAATTCGTATTTAATTTAGGTGCAGTCTTTCCCAGATTATCATCACATATTGTTTGGGGATTTTTTGCAATGATTTGTAATATTCCAAAAATCGCTGAAATGGATTAATAAAATATTTAGACCGCTTTGGGGGACCATTTTAGACACGTTAGCTCCATCTTTTTATGACATGCACACCCCTAATTTTTCTTATCTTTTGGCCCACCTTTGCTTTCCACTGTGAGTATTTCTCCTGCAGAAGATCAAATTTGGTGTGTCTTACGGTGAGCTGCGGTTAGTGCAAATTGGCTCTACAGGTATATCCATTATAGAGCCGTCGGAGGGGCTAGAAATCCTCTTTTGACACATTTATGATATTACATTTACTCTGAGACAGTAAATTGGTTGGACAGGCGGGACGCAGCGGGACGTTTCAACACTTTTGGAGGACTCTTTATGTCTCTCACTGGCAGATGCACTAGACTGTCTTCTCCCTTACACTCTCTGTCACTGTCAGATGCCCCGTTTGGAAGGAGTGGGCACTTTGTACTGGGCAGACATGCACTTGTAAAAGCTAGTTTTGGAAGAAAAATGTTAGAATGAACAACTTGATTTATTAGGGAGGTAGGGTTGTAAAAAGAAGTGTTACCCAGATACTAATGGATACTACAAAAAATTGTCTTTTGACCAGTTATCCATACTGAAAAAAGACAAAATCTGTTTTAGATTGGTTTATCTCTCCATCTCTCTCTGAGTTGAAGATCACATGGTAGTAATAAAGAAAATAGCCTATTATTTTTGTGTTGAAATTGCATTCTATTGTTTAAAAAAAGACAATGTTTTATCTTTATAATTGAGCATCCAGCCTTTTCCTTAGTAGTCTGAAATTTTTGGATCATGACAATACAGCATTGGAAGGACATTTTATACCTGGAAAAGTATTTCACCAAAAACAAGACATTTTAATTATGAAAGAAAATCTATAGAGAATAAAACAAACAGATATGAAGTAACATGTAATCTGTTGCCACTTATCAGGTGATGTTTTGTTGTAATTTAAAAAGACAAAAGGACGGCATACTGCTGGGTTTGTATGTTGGTTACTAGGTCAGTAGGTCAGACGCTAGGGCAGTTTCGGCACAGTTCTCTGATCATGATACTGACGTTATTAAAAGATTCAAATCAATTTCAGATTTGTTTTGAAATCGGCTTTATTCAATTTTATTATTTTGTTTATGTCCAGAGGATGCTTTTTTGTTTGCTATATTTTTTTTCTGTCACCTCTAATTGCATATTCTGCCAAAGGGATAATCAATAGAGTCTGTATGATTTTCAATGATTTTTGTCTACCCTGTTTTTGCCTGTGCAATATGAGTTTAACAAATGATTAACTACCACGGCTCCCACTCTGTGCTGACAGATGCACCAAACCATAAAAGCCTTAACGGACAATGGTGGCATGCTCCTAGGCGCTAACAAATACATTATAGCTCAACCAAATTAATATGTGCCTATATTTTACTATGCCGTTTCAAATGTGCTCAAATGGTGGGCTGGGGACTTGTGGTCAGTGTCTATCACGTTTGGTCTCCTGTCTTTCGTTATCTTTGCTCTGTTAATTAGATCTCTGCGTGTGTGCGTTTGTGCAATGGATTTAGTGTGATCTTATTGTGAGAGGACTTTTTTTTGCCAAGGAGATGGCTTAACACATTTCTTATTAGCTTGCTCCACCATGCTGGCCCAAACCCCAGAGCCTAATTGTTCATGTCTGTCCCTATGTGTAATACAGTGTGTATTTTTAACACTGTTGTTTGTTTGTGAGCAATTTGGAAGTTTTCTCTCCTAATAACTGGTCTGTTTTTCAGTAGAAGCAGTAGGGTTAAGTATGGTAGAGTGGGTGTTATTCATTGTAATTGTGCACACAAGAAATAAACACAAAATGCTCACAAATTTCAGTCCTAGAAGCACTTTGAAAATGTAGGGCTGCACCATATATGGCAATGAACAGAATGCTACTTTTTAAACATAAATGGCAAATCTAATTAGAATTGAAATACTTCCCAATTCGATTTTTTTTTCCAGAATTGTGCAGGTCTAGATAGAAACTTATTATTTGCATGTGATTGAAGTATCTTTATTATCTCAAATTAGTATGGATGTACACCTAAATTAATATTTCTCAAAACTAATTGTGTATTATAGTATTCTGTATGCAGCTTTTTAACCACTGCGCTAAAGCCTTTGCATAGTACCCTATACCTGTATACCTTGTGCCATAAATAATTGACCTGTCATAGTGAGACGACAAGATAGATCTGATACTCTCCCCTCTTCCATCTTGTCCTCCTTACCCTGCTTATCCTATAGCATCCCTTACCACAACCTACTTCTTTAACCTAGTAGCACATATATAGTGTCACTCCCACGTTAGATCGTGTGTAATGTTAAATAAATTACTTTTGAAGTGTGGCCAACCAGCCTTATGTTCACATGTCAGTTATGTCCCCAAAGTGTCATGGCCTCATCACACCGGAAGTAGGAAAAAGTAGTGCCAACAAAGGCTGGTTATTCATTTACATCCCCCGCAATTAAACAGTGCTAAGACTACAGCTGTTGGATTGCTGGTGTGTATGAGAGGAGGCCATAAAGGGGTTACATTTGGAACGTGTCCAGGTAGTTTCGCAAGCTCAATTGGCCAAATGGTGGCTTGTTAAGGCCAAAAAGAGCCTTGTGTTCCCGAAATAGGCTTGTAGCGACGCCCCTAAGGTTTAAGGCACATGCCAATTAATTAGGATATTGCAGAAAAGGGAAATTATATTGGCTGTTCCGTGACATGAATACTATGCGGTGTATTTACTGTGCTGTAGAAGTCAGTATATGAAGCAGCGGTACAAGGAAAACCATCATGGCAACTGTGGGACTTAATGACCAGTATGTAACTTTTCCAGCATGGAGATGTTATTGCTTTGCCTGGAATGTTCCACAGTATGGTATTACACTTACCTAGCATGCATTTATGAAATTATAGGTGTTGCTTATTGCTAAAAATGCATTCTAAGGCTACTGTGAGTGGGGTCACCTCTCCACAGATACGACCTGTAACTTGACCTGGTGCTATCTCTTGCTTGTATCTGTGGAGAGAGATATGTTTAATGCCATAGTGGGGATATTACACACAGCAAAAAACTAAAAATATATGGAAACCAACATGTGGTGGGCCTTTTACCAGAAATTGTGCAGATTTGAGCAGAGTATACCTAGAACAGTGGTCATTGTAAAAGGCTAATCTAATCTTTGAAATTATTAAAATTCTCTCAGTTTACGGTTTTAATTTGAAGTGCGCCTATGTATGATTAGATAAACGAAGAGCTGAAACATTATGAGCATCCATATATTAAATTCTGTGTAGCACAGGAAATTCAAGTCAACACTAATTATCCATCATATTATTGTCCAAAAACCACAGAGATTTTAACAGGAGTTTAACCAGGATAAATACATTTTCCACAATACGATGTGTAATTGAACCCTGGATTCTCTTTCACACACTGTTACTTAATAATGGAGCGACCGGAAATATTCCCACCCTTTCTTCAGTGAGTACATGGAGACAGCAGGCAGGGATCAGATGGCCCAGCGCCCGGTTGGAGACGTCTCATTAGGAGCATGTTTTGTGCTGAAGGTTCACTCTGTATGTTTGCTCAGCTCACGTTTCCGCAGATCCTCATCTTTGGTGCTTCATTTGTCCATGGTCACCCGCTAAAACAAAAGAATCACTCCCCAAATGTTGAATAATCATGAATGAGTCAACACATCTATTTCCTTAATGATTGTTGTAAGAAGATCACCGTTTTTGACCGTTCTCTTGTTTCCCTTTTTCTATAGGGTTTCATCTGAGCGGGACAGTAACCGAACCGGCCACATCATCGGAGCCAGAGGTCACGCACAAAGTGGCCATCAGCTTCGACAGATGCAAGATCACCTCGGTCACCTGCGGATGTGGGAACAAAGACATTTTCTACTGTGCCCATGTGGTGGCACTATCACTGTACAGGATCCGCAAGCCTGAGCAGGTAACAGCCCTCACCAGTCTTATATATAATTTGGATGCATTGTATTTTCTCGCGTCCCTTGATACTATAAAGTGAAAACGCATACCACCTAAGCAGAATCCATTAGAATATTTATACCCCTTTGCCTTTTGTCAGCAGTACACAAATGCAAAGCTAAGTAGTTCTGTATGTAATGTCATGTTTTTTTTTACATTGTATAAAAAGGTTGGATTAGATTTGTGGCCTGAATGCGAGCAAATGGAGGCTGTAAGAAGACATAGTCAAAACCTTGTGTAGACAAAAGAGACCAATGATTTTTATTAACAAATGCTAGCCCTATAAGATATAAAAAGCAAGCTTTTCCTTCTTGAGAATATACAGGATTTCTAAGTTTAGTCATTTGTCTCATTTTAGTCATTGTCACACTAGGCACTTTAGTCTTTTCTCTTTGTTTAGTTTGTAAATAAATCTGAAATAATATTGTGTTGGGGTTACTATAAATTAGTATTAAAATGAGTTTGTATTAAGTGAAATAATATCTTATCTTCTGATTGTGCTTTAGGTAAAGCTGCGGTTGCCCATCTCAGAGACATTGTTCCAGATGAACCGGGATCAGCTGCAGAAGTTGGTGCAGTATTTGATAACAGCTCACCACACGGAGGTTCTGCCCACGGCACAGAAACTGGCAGATGAGATCCTCTCCTCCAACTCTGAGATCAACCAGGTCCACGGTAAGAGCTTTAGTCTAAGTGCTAAAAAAAGACCTCTTGGCATAGTCTGAAAGTTATAGAGCTGCAGTCAAAATCCTAAAAGGTTTTTTGGTAGTTTGGTACAGTGCAGAGATATCTTCTTAGCAGCAGGCCAGACTTAAAAGCTTGCACTTGCTGTAGGTTTGTTTTACACACACAAGTTCTGATTTCCAGGACAAAGTAAAAGTAATTTCAAATGTATGTTTTGCTAGCTGCTTTCCAACATAGCTATGTCAAGAAACAAGCAAACAACAAGTCCAATGATGAAATGGATGCCAGCGAGAAGGGACAGAGGATAAGAGGGGAGCGCTAACAGTCAGGGAAATGGGGAGACACATAAAAGACTCTGAGAGAAAGTACAGAAAGCAGAGAGGCCCACTTAGAGGCAAACCGCGAGACTACAGACATGGTTTTACAAAACAAACTGCTTTGTCCTTCCCCATTCGCTAAAATGTTGACATTCTGCAGCCGGTCTGTGCAGGAAGCCGCGCACTGTGTTTCCCGTCTGTGTTTGACAAGGGGGATCATGGGGGTTGAAGTTCATTCGATCCAGGAGTGTGGCTTTGATGAAGGAATGTGTCTGTTTGCTGTTGTTGCTACTCGCGGCCAGTTGGAAACACATCTCTGGGCTTTCCTTAAACTTTCTTCCTGACAGATCAAAGCATTGCCCCCACCTCCTTCCCTCTTCTGCTCCTCTTCTCTTTCAGCGTACACACATTTCCCTTTTGTATAACTATGCACCACAATTATTGCTGAATACAGAAGAATAACAATAGCTTCATTTAACTATTAGGTTAAAGGTGCACTATGTAACTTTTCTAGTAAAGGTTGCGCCACCTGCTTGTCTCTATGAAGATGCTATTGCTTCGCCTGAATTATTCCACCACAGTATGTCATTACACTTATCTAACTTTATGGAGACAAGCAGGTAACACCACTAGGCCAAGTTACAGGCCAGATCTGTGCAGAGGCAAGCCCTCTCACAATAAGAACAGTAATTTTTTCAAGCAATAAAAACAACTGTAATCGAGTAAATGCAAGACATATGTTTAATGCCATACTGTGAAACATTCTTGGCAAAATAATGAAATGTCCATGAACACAAGTAGGTGATGGAACTTCCACCAGAAAAGTGACATAGTGCACCTTTAAGTCACATATATTGGGAGTCACAAAGGTGCACTTTAAAGACAAATAGTTGCGAGGTTAAGCATGCTGATTTTTGATTGAGTAAATGCCTATCTACGTAGTTTTTCATAGCGCATTAGCTTGAACTACATTTCCCATGATCCCTTGTTGCTTTTTAAGGCACAAACTGAGAACAGGAACAAATAATCAGTGGGATATAAACATACCTTACTGAGAGCAGCTGTGATCCAAAATGGAGGATGTTAAGAGAGATCCCTTCCTTGTTGTTACTGTGTTTTTAATGTCCCTGTGTGCTCTCTGCAGGTGCCCCAGACCCAACGGCAGGCGCCAGCATTGATGACGACAACTGCTGGCACCTGGACGAAGACCAAGTCCGAGAGCAGGTCAAGCAGTTTCTGTCGCAAGGAGGATACTATGGCTCAGGCAAACAGCTCAACTCTATGTTCGCTAAGGTATAACACATTCTGGGCTATTGTTAAGAGTTGAGATGAGCAGATTATTGTTTCAAAGATATGTAAAATTTGAATATTGAGTATAATTTTTAAAAAGAGTAAAAAGAGCTGCTCAAAAATGAAAATGGAAAAAGCTAATGTTGCAAACGTCAGAAAAATAGTACAAAGTGACATTTCTGCACTTTTGAGGTTTTAAGTTATACGTTTAAAGGCATAATTTAACACATTTCTGTTGTTTAGTGACCTCTATTTAAGACTGGTAGATGCGTAGTTTTTTTGTTCTTTCTCAATTAGTCATGTCCACAGCTTTGTAAATTGCAAGGAATTGAGTTCACCCTTTTAAATATTTGTTCAAATAATCGAAAATGAAATCTTAGTTGTACAAATTCTGCACAGTCTAAAGAAATAAAAAGAACTAGACCTAACATTGACCCCTTGAATAACACAGTGACAATCCAGCTTTGTTATTTCAAATTAACGTAACTCTCACAAAAATGCATTGTATGGTCTTTTATCCATGTTGTTTTTTCACAAAGCCTAAATCCACTTTTCCTTGACTCCCTTCAAGGTTGTTTTACCTCAAGATGTCCTCAGTGAAGTTTAAGCATTTCTGTGTTTAGTTTAACCAACTCTCTTGTGTCCTTCCAGGTGCGGGAAATGCTGCGAATGCGAGACTCAAACGGAGCCCGGATGCTCACCCTTATAACAGAGCAGTTTATGGCGGACCCACGTCTGTCACTATGGAGACAGCAGGGCACAGGGATGACGGACAAGTGCCGTCAACTTTGGGACGAGCTAGGTAAATAAAATCTGAGCGAGATAGGGTGAGAAAGATGCATTTATTTGCCAGATTAGGATTGAGTGGCCTGCGCTTTAGTTACTCCAAAAATCAACAGTCAGTCACGTTGTCGGGTAAACATTCATCCAGTCAGTAAGCTATTAGGTCGCTCAGTCAAACCAGGCACAAGCGTCTCCTCTTTTCCTGCCTGGACCGCTCCTTTAGCTCCCTACTCAGAGAGAATGGTAAAGGCTGCAAATCAATAATGCTTCTCTGCTTCTGTGCAATCGATCTGGGCATTTAGGAGGTCAATAAGAACACTTCCTGGGTGAGCGAGGGAGATTATGACACAGGCCGATGGACCAGACAGCCCGTCACAGTGTGCTGCCAGACACACTGCCACATCTATCCGTGACCTCAGTCAACACTTGATAAGACTCACATATTTGACATAATCGTATTGGAGTTGTTTTATTGCTGACTTGCCACAAATGCTTACTGCGGATGAAAATAGAATAAGCGTAAGCCAATTTGTAACAATTGTATCTTGTTCCCCAGGTGCATTGTGGGTATGTGTAGTTTTAAACCCTCATTGCAAAAGTGAAGAAAAGACTGGATGGCTGAAGCAGCTCAAGAAGTGGGGAGACATGGACGTGTGCCCACTGGAGGACGGTAACTACGGAAGCGAGCTCCCGAATATCACCAACGCACTACCGCAAAGCAACCTCGCACAAGGTCAGTACACTCAGGGACAGTTAAAGAGATTAGAGCATCACCATAAATACAAATAGTAAATCGAGTGCTGAAATCTAACCCCTGGTCCTGTCTCAGACTCTCTGTCCCGGCCAAGGAGGACAGTGTTCAGCCGAGCTGTGGAGGCGTGTGACCTCCATTGGCAGGACAGCCATCTGCAAAGGATCATCAGCAGTGACTTCTACATGTCGCCGTCCTACCAGCGGGAGGGCGAGAGCCTGCTGTTTAGCCCCCAGGGACTGCCTCTCTGGCTAGGTAAACACGGGTTTATGCTGCATTCATTGAACCACTCAGACATGTGTTATCTTATGCCTGCTAATCAAGACCTGTACTTTTCTGAAGGAATAATTTTACTACATAGTGTTACTACTGTATATACATAGTGTTAGGTTTCATATATAAATCACATAAAGCTTCATATATGTATAGAGTGTCTAATTCCACTGAAAACACACCAGTAATTCTGCTGATATTAGGAGCAGTATCTGCAGTGAGCAGCTTCCAGCAAAGATCTGTCAGATTGTGCAACTTAAGCCAGCTATCAGACACAGTGGCATTGTGCTGAGACGGCAGTGCGCGCGTGCACCAGCTCTGTTTGTGTGTCTGCTGTTTGGGAGAGGGCTCATTCATTGCTGTGTGCAGAAAGTCTTTGATGTAGGTGTGACTAAACTATAACTGTTTATAAACCAGACCACGTCCCAACGGCTTTTGCTCCGGGCGAGC
>KN472076.1:5278-24469 GCA_000787095.1 Periophthalmodon schlosseri | reverse complement strand
ACGCCCTCCGCTCCCACGGTTACTCCAGGGAAGCTCTGCGATTGGCTGTGGCCATCATCAACACCCTGCGCCTCCAGCAGATGAGGCAAATGGATATCTACAAACACCAAAAGAAAGGTAAGGAAAATGAACCTAAACTGACTTCTACTGCCCACAAGTGTTCCAGTCACTTACATGTTTGTCCTGTTTTAGAGCTTCTCCAAAGGGGTGTCACCTCCACCACAAACCTGGAAGGCTGGGTGGGCCATCCGCTGGACCCTATTGGCTGTTTGTTCACCACACTCACAGAAACCTGCAGAGTAGATGACGACAACAACATGGACACTGGTGAGCAAATACATAGTGTTATAGTCTATTCAACTAAAGATTTGGGCTCCTATACCATCATTATCTTTTCCTGTAAAAATAAAAAAGATATTATTTAGAAACCTCCTTCATTTGTAGCAGTAGCTGTTTACTGCTTATTGAAATCTGAATTCATATCCAACATAACTACACAACCATGACTAATCGAAGAAATGTGAATATTTTGACAAGATACTCATTTTGAATTGCGCATCTTCCCGCACATCATATCCTGCGTCATTACATTTGTATATTGCTTTTCGGTGAAGGCGCTTATGAGGCTAAGCTGCTGTCCGCTACACCTCAGACTTAATTATTACACGACACATTAGCAAAGACCTTATTTACCAAACACAAGATCTAATTCCTTGCAGCCTTCTCCTGCTAATGCCATGTAATCCCGAGCAGAGGTGAACACTGGCCTAGA
Source organism: Periophthalmodon schlosseri (assembly GCA_000787095.1). Classification (NCBI taxonomy): domain Eukaryota; kingdom Metazoa; phylum Chordata; class Actinopteri; order Gobiiformes; family Gobiidae; genus Periophthalmodon; species Periophthalmodon schlosseri. Next base: position 23,697 of record KN472076.1, on the reverse strand, counting down.
ATGACTCACCAGACAACGGACTCTGATGTTACTCAGCCAGGGCTCCTTGGAGCTATTGTGCTTAAAACGGCTATAAACTACCCTAGCTTTCTCATTCACACCACTATGCGTATATATGCTAGTATAGAACCACCATCGCCATTTGCATTTCTCTGCCTAGGGCCTTTTTTGCGTCAGTAGCCATCACAACTGAGTAGAATAGGGGTTGGCTCTTCCTATTGTCACCAGGCTACAGGGAACTATTGTCAGTTCAAACAATGCTGACCACTGGCACACTCGTTGATGTTTGCGCGGTAGAGATGGAGTGAATTATTGTCTTGAGCTGTTTTGGGAATTTGAGAAGGCAGCCATGATTATTCGGAGTGTTTTTGTGTGAAATGGCCTGGTCTCATTGCCTTTCCCCCTCAAGAAGACAGCTGCGAACATCTGTTGACCACGTATCAACCAATAAAAATGCACACTTGTCTTTAGTAATTTTAAACCGACCAATAGGCATCGCAGTTGGAGCGAGACCAGAAATTCAAGCCGGGGTTTATGTCAGAAAAAGTCAAATCTTTCACACAAATGCACACAGGATTGCAGGGATCTATTGCTCAGAGGGGATTTAAGATGATTGGTGGAGAGGAGGGGGGTGCAGCCAAGAGCAAATGGGCACCAATCAACAGCTGAGACTTCCATAGCATCTGTTGTCGGTTATAGCTTTCAAGCCTGGGTCAGCCAAGCGTCCGTCTTAGATTAGACAAGCCACATTTCTAATATATTAAATCCAGCCCTCATTTTAAAAACAGAACAGACTTTTCCCATAGATTTTCCAGTTATTGAAAACATTCTTTGTTCCTTTAAAGAGCAGTTCAAACGAGAGGCAGAGGTTAGCCGTTTGATTTCAATGTGTTGTTCTAGTTGCATTGGCCTGTTTTTAAAGAGCAACTACACCCATTGTAATTATAAAGGGTTTATAGTTTGTCAAGTGTGAATGCCGTGGATTAGGGCTGAGCAGTTATTTATTGAATTCTATTAAAGATTCTGTCGTTCCTAATCTAATCGAAAGGTCTACACCCAAATCCTCTGTCAGTAAAAGCATGTGGTCAGGAGTTCAGACTTTGGAGGAAGAATTTTTTTTTTTTTTCTAAAGTCTATATTGTTTATGTTGAGTAAATTAACATTGTAAGTCAGTTTTTGTTTTTAATAAGACAGAATAAAATCAAATCAGAAATCGTGGCTGATCTATATTAGGGGAAATCTTAACTGTACATGTAAAACCTACATTACAAAGTACTTCAAAATGATCTTTTACATTGTTGCAACATTATTTGTGATGCGTTTATCTCTTGAATATTGCACTATGAAATAAGAACAAATCTAATTGTGTATTTCTTCAGATGGTGACCCCAAACCTCCAGTCTACAACCACGTTCCCGTTTGGGGCAGTCCTGATTCCGGGGAGTCTTATTTGACCCTTGCCTTAGAAGTGGCTCTGATGGGAATGGGCCAGCAGAGGATAATGCCAGAAGGCCTTTATGCACAGGATAAGGTACAAAAACTATTTAAATATGACTTTCAATGTGTGATTTATCAGTTATCACTGCCATTAACTTAAGTATATAGAAGTATGTAAGTGCTGTGCAAATGGAACAGAAAATGTCATTGTAATTACACTGTCTGCTCCTTGAAAAACAATCAGAAAATCACTTATGGAAACATTTCTTTGTGTAAATGCTAATCTCCTTAAGAGTTTAACATGGCTTTTGCTTTTAATGCAAGTAGAAGGTCTGATTTAGTTTTAGTCTAATCAAGAAGAGGCCGCTTTTGAATTCCTACATGGAAGCTTTCACTAATCTCAGATAAAAAAATCCTCTTTGTATAGTTAGCTTAGCTTTCTATATTTTAAAGTATGAATGTTTTGTTTTCAGGTTTGTCGAAATGAGGAGCAGATCGTGGCAAAGCTTCAGGAACTGGAGCTTGATGATCTTCTAGTTCATACACTAAGGAAACAGGCTGTCCAGCTACTAGAAGGTACCAGTGTCAATATTACTCTCACAATTTACAAACTTGATTCTTAAGTATGATTTTTTTAAACTTTTTTTTTCTTTTTCTGTAGCTGGTCCATTCAGTGGCCTTGGTGAAGTTATCCACAGGGAGAGTATTCCCATGCACACATTCGCAAAGTACCTCTTCTCTGCACTGCTGCCCCATGACGCAGAGCTGGCATATAAAGTGGCTCTACGCGCAATGAGGTACAAATCCCGACAGATCCTTTTTGTCATATAGTGTAAATGTGGAAACATCTATTACATCTTCTTTTTAGTCTTTTAACTGCAACCGACATATTCTAAAACAGAATCAAATAGAATAGTTTCATTGTAAGCATGTTCGTTAAAAATGTTGGACAGTGTTATAACTGCATAGCTTTTTATTCACACTCAAAACACTCCTACGTACCTATATACCTTGCTAAAACAGTGTCACAAATCAATATTATTTTGCATAAATGCATTATGTATCCTGTGCTTTTAGGCTTCCTGTACTTGAGTCATCCGCTGCCTCCGATGTTGGTCATTCTCATCATGGCATCTCCATCGTCCCGAGCAGGTATCCACGCTGGTTCACTCTGGGACACCTGGAATCACAGCAGTGCGAGCTGGCCTCCACTATGTTAACTGCAGCAAAAGGTAACTACATTAAGACTCTGTTTATTGATTCACAAACTTTCCATACTTTTAACAATAATGAAATTAGCAAATGCAAAGACTACACTAGGACTGTATTGTAGCATGACTAAACTAGCGCTATAAACCAACTGATCCACAGCTAGCTATTTTAGTTTAATATTTAATATTTGCATTTTTATGTTTTGCTGTATTTAAATCTTGCACAACTGACACTTTTCTAGGTGACATGCTGAGGTTACGGACTGTGCTTGAAGCCATTCAGAAGAACATCCACTCCTCCTCCTTAATCTTCAAACTGGCCCAGGATGCATTTAAGATCGCCACGCCAGCGGACAACCCACCCGACATCACGCTGCTGAATGTGGCTCTGGAGCTGGGACTGCAGGTACAGAGGATGAAATGGAGCGAGGGATAAATATGCACCAGAGTCTGTAATTTTCACAAGTCATTTTACCACAAAAAACGGCAGCAGGGCATCGGTCAGCACTCAACTGTTTTCTGGAACATGTAATTTTGGCAGACCTCCGCAGCCTCGCTACAAATGAACTGTGCAAACATTGCATGGTGTTGATAAAAAAACACTATATAATTAAGGCATTTTGGTTTTACAGTAAACAGCAAAAAAGCATTCAAAATGCTGGTTTGCTTTTTCTCACCATTTAGAATGTCTGCAAATTCCTCTGTAAAACTGCAAATTAGGTTTTCAATATGCATGGGCAGCAATTAGTCCCCTCTAACTATAAAGGCACTAAAAGTACCTGTCACTGCGATTCATGGCAACTGCTTTTATCTTTGTCATTTCTGGTTTCTCAAGATTACAGGCTGTACATTATTGGCAGAGAGCCTTATGTAACCACACTAATGTTACGTAGGTGATGAGGATGACCCTGTCCACGCTGAACTGGAGAAGGAGGGAGATGGTGCGTTGGCTGGTCACCTGTGCCACTGAAGTTGGTATGTGTAGATTTTCGTTCTTCACACCTAATAGAAAAGCCGTATTTTGATGCCATTTAAACATTTTGCCTGTCCTGTGCCTCAGGTTTGCGGGCTTTGGTGAGCATCCTGCAGAGCTGGTACACTCTCTTCACTCCGACTGAAGCCACCAGCATCGTAGCGGCCACAGTCATGTCTCACAACACCATCCTGCGCCTGAGCCTGGACTACCCCCAGAGAGAGGAGCTGGCCAGCTGCGCGCGGACCCTGGCCTTGCAGTGTGCCATGAAGGATCCTCAGAACTGTGCACTGTCTGCTCTGACGCTCTGTGAGAAGGACCACATCGCCTTTGAGACGGCCTATCAGATTGTGATCGACGCTGCATCCACAGGAATGACATACTCCCAGTTGTTCACTATCGCCCGCTACATGGAGCACAGAGGGTACCCCCTGAGGTCTTTTAAACTGGCCTCCCTCGCCATGACCCACCTGAACCTGGCCTACAACCAGGACACACACCCGGCTATCAATGATGTGCTGTGGGCCTGCGCTCTCAGCCACTCTCTGGGTAAGAATGAGCTAGCAGCCATTATTCCCCTGGTGGTCAAAAGTGTGCACTGCGCAACAGTGCTGTCTGACATCCTGCGGAGGTGCACTATGACTGCACCTGGACTTGCCGGCATTCCCGGAAGAAGGAACTCTGGGAAGCTGATGTCGACAGACAAGGCCCCGCTGCGCCAGCTGCTGGACGCAACGATCTCGGCCTACATCAACACCACGCACTCGCGCCTCACTCACATCAGCCCGCGCCACTACGGAGAGTTCATCGAGTTTCTGAGCAAAGCACGGGAGACCTTTCTGCTGGCACAGGACGGACACATTCAGTTTGCCCAGTTCATAGATAACCTCAAACAGATCTACAAGGGCAAAAAGAAACTGATGATGCTGGTAAGAGAACGCTTTGGCTGACCCAGCCACCCTGAACGGGGACATTTGTGAGAAAGTAAAATTTATTTGTTTTGATATTTAAGGTTTTTAAATTTCTGTATTTTTGTTACTTTTCATTTTGAGCCATTGGTTGACTATGTTTTGTTATGTTTCTTGAATGTGAACCAGGACGTGTTCGCAGTATGTTGCTCTACTTCAGTGAGACTGCAAAAGGGGAAGTTTGTTAAAAAGGACACAATTTCCCTTGAGTTTTGTCATGTTGAAATATCAGCAAAAGGCAGGAGATTGTGATGACAAATGGCACATGTTTTTTTGAAAACCAAAAGATTTTGTTGGTGGAGTAGCTTCTTTGAGCCAGAAAATGCTTTGTACTGGGTTTTAAAAAGTGGCATTCCAAATACAGCCCAGTGAGGTGAACACGAGTTACTGTCATACCTCGACTGTATTATTTGTCAGCTTTAACTTCTGTCAGAAAATGGCCTCTTGTTTTCTTCAGGGCATTTCACAGTAGACCAGACAGGATACACCACTCAAAACATGCTGCTTTTGCCTATAGCTCATACCATATGTACCTGCTGGCCAGTGCTTCACCTCCAGCACCTGACAGTGAGCAGTCCCTCCTACAGGCTCCGTGTGCACATAGAAACTCATGTACTGTGACTGGGATAGCTACATCCCACTTTAACAGAAACCTTCGCACTGCTGTACTGCTGTTTGTGGCCAAATCTTTGAACACCTCCACTTCAAACACAGTATATTGTTAACTCTACCCAACTTGGTCTGTTTCATGTAACCACTTATCTAAACTTTTTGTGCTTATTTGGTTGACGCTTTTCCATTACCACAAACTTTTCACTAGTTATGGAGCTACTGGTCCTGTCCACCTCTTAAGTTCTAGAGGTAAAATTCCCATAAATTTCAATAAAATGAAAGTAATATTAACAGTTTAAAAACTTGCTGGGGGCGAATCAGCTCTGTGGTAACTAATGAGAACAAGACATTTTTTTTTTCACTTTTTCATTTATATTATACTTCTGAAACTATTTTAGATTAATTTGAGTTTTTCTGAATATTTCTTGACTAAAAATAATTGTCTTGAATATTAGTTACTACATAGCTGCTTAGCCTCTGTTATGCTTTTAAACCCTTAACATTTACATCTTTCCAAAGGTCTATGGGGAAAATGAATGGGAAATTTACTTAGGTAGGCAGTACTGTTGAGCTCCATTCAGCTGTGACTTGTAATGCTAAGATCTGATATAGACTAGTTACCAATACAATACAATACAATACACCCACCACTGTCTGCTTATAGTTATACAAATAATCAAAAACTAAAAGCCATAAAATGTATGTAAATAGGCAGACAGTAACAGCATACTTTCTATTTGCTGGTAATTTAAAATGGAAATGTCCTTTTGCCACTTAACCTGGGAATGCTTGTGAATCTAGTTACGCCTCTGCACATAAAAGTTGCTGATTCTTGCCACAAAACAGTTGAAATCTGTCGGACTAAACATTGTATAAGCACTTCACACAATTACCTCTTCAGTATGCTCCGGCCCGCTTACCGTTTATTTATTGATTGCTTGGTGACTTTGTATGACTGATTGGGTGGCTAAAGAAACAACATATTCTCACATGGGAAAAGCAAAAGGCAGAGGTTTTGAACAGAGATGAATCATGTGCATTTTACATTCCCAAATGTTATCTTAAAACCTGGGTATATAGTCAGTCACAACTCCAGGCCTTTTTTGAATTGAAAGTAACTGAGCAAAAGAAAGGAACAAGAGGCTACAAACTCAGTTCTCAGGGACATCACTTAAAGAAACGAAACAAAAAGTAGTAGCATTTAAGATATTGTAAATATGAAAGTGTCAATTCAGAAAATTGTAAAGTTATAATTATTTATGATAAGTATGTTATGTGTTTTTCTTAATTTTAATGTTTTGTTGTTTTTGAGTGGGGATGTTTCGAATGGGGGGAGTTTGACAGCATTTTTTTTTTAAATAGCAAAGACTTCAAGGCATTACTCAGGTGCTCCACTGTACATTTCTTTGGCTAAGATAATTTCTGTTTTGTAGTTAAACAAAGAAAAAAGTGAAGCATGGAAATTGAAGAAGGCATTCAATGTAAAAATTAAACGACTATGCAGAAACCACTCAAACGGTATTGCCACCTCTTCAAAATGGCTGCCTGCAAAAGTGTGCAGTATGGCAAACAGAGTGGACCACACCACCACTAAATAATGAATAAAGAATGACGTTGGGTGGTCAAAGGCAAGAACCAGCATGCTAGCATCGAGGCTCAAAATGGTGGAAAATGCCTTTCTGACAGATCAATGTACAAAGTTTATATTTGCTCATTTTATTTATCAAAAAGCCTTTAGTGTCTTCTTACATTGGGACAGAACAATAAAAGGAAATCCCAGTAGTTATGGAAACGTGGAACGGCCCATATTTTAGTTCAAACCTCAATTTTATTATTAATAAATTTGTGTTAGCCAGCAACACTTTGGCTTTTAATATCTCCTCTATTATATGTTCTTCACATCCTTACAAGTCTACAGTCTGTTTTGCTTTGTAGCTTAGTTTTCCAGTCTAAAACTTGGGCCTGGTGATGGTTTACTTAGAGAAATAGTTTTATATAAAAAGGGGAACATACTTGCTGCCTTTCTGTGATGCTTCTTCTTAGACTGACGGCATTGCAACAAAGAAGCTCCCCTCTCCTCTTCACCTTTCTTCTATTTGATTTCTCTGGACATGTGTAGGATATTTCCTGGTAGAGATTGTTCACTAGTTCACCCGCTGTTTTCCCTGTTTTGTTTTGTTGTTTTGCTTCTTTCTGACTTAAGGGAAAAATGAAAAGTGTTTGTTGCCTCTTTGTGCTACTGATTATGAAAAAAGGTATTTCCAGTATTTGTTGCCACAGAAGTATGATAGCGTATCATCAACACTTGTTCTGTTTTTTTTTTTTGTTATTTTTTGTGCAACTTCTTGAGCTACTGTCTATAAAGCAAGAATTTATTACTATTTATGTAACGCTACTACCATTTTATATTGATTTGTGTTGGAATCTCAGTGCTTTTCTATGAATAAAGTGTGAAACACGTTACATTGACCATTTTATTCTGTGACAAAATATTTATCATTACACAAGAAGTCGTGTTGCAGCCTCTTCAATAACAGCACAGGGAGTGTGCATACTTCATAAGATAAGATTGTAGTCGGCCTGCCTGAGAATTAAACTCGTTCTTTATTTAAAAGCATGGGAATGTTCTCCAGTTAACTTTGGTATGTTGTTTATTGTATTGACCAACCGTATTGGCTGCCTTATCTTTATATATGTATGGAGGTGGTAATATGTATGAAAATATATGAAAAACTATAGGCTCTAGCAAACATTTTGTAATATGAATATCTAATATTTTAGCAATACTAAAATATTCAACTCAATATTGATAGTAAGTAAGGCTTGATACTCAATACCAATCATATAGGGTAGGAAATTATCAATATTCTCTATAGAATGCCTGAAGGCATTTAGGCAAATTAGAAGAAACTCTGACAAAGTGAACGTAAGCTGTTTGTCACTGGATAAACTAGCTGGCTTTTATTTTCTATTACCTACATGTCTTACCAGTTGGCTTTTTTCTGGTAGATTTAAGTTAATTCACATCACTCACTGCCATTCCTCAGTTTTTAGCAGCATTTTCAAGCATTTGATTCATTTTATTAGTGGGACAAGACAAAGACAAGGTACGAGATACAGACAATACAAAAAAATATAACAATAAAAAAATAAACCTATTGCACATAATGGGGCCTATAAAGAAGGTTTGTTAGAATAGGTTACAGGCTTGATGAAAGGGGCTTGCCAAATATAAATATGTCAATATCCCAATAACAATATATGGCAATATATGGCCTAGGCATTCTATGCAATGCCTAGGCAAAGTAGATAATAACACATTTATTTCCTATCTTGCCTAAAACACCAGGTATTCTATCGAATGCCTGGATTATCAACTTTGCCTGTAACGTGTAATTTTTGGACTACAGAATGTTATTTTTAACACAAAATAACAGCTCCTATAATTGTACCATGTGTCTTGTACTTGTTCTGACATCAGGACCCTTCTAAAACTCTTCAGCAAATGTGATTTTTGTTCAATGTCAATACTTCAGATGAGTAAGTAGTTTTAATTAAACTACTATAAGCCAAACTCCAGGTCAACTTAAAAGTGGCCACTTTATTGTTTCAAAAGGATGAAACAAAAACATTTATTTAGAGCACCTCCATTTCCTCCTAGTTCTAGCTGCTCCATACTCTTCACTTTGAAATCCACTGAAATATTAAACCACCATTTTGTTCTCACTGGTTCAAACTCTCCATCTCAATCCTCTCCATCTCTTTTCTACCCCCACCAGCTCTCATTGCATTAGTGATAAATCAACCATAAGGAGGCTCATATAGTTTCATCAATCTTTTACTCATTTATCTCCAATCAGAATTATTTCTCCCTATCCCTCCTTCACCAATTCATTCTTATTCATTAGAGATTCCTGCGGCGCCTATACGAGCAGACAATCAGGCCACCAGGAGTAACTGTGTGTGTGTGTGTGTGTGTGTGTGAGCGCGTGCATGCACCACTGTATCCTGATTGATTGGCTGGTGATAAATGAGCAGATTTATATTAATTATCCAGATAGATAGCCAGAGAAGTGATTGCTGAAGGCCCAATTTCTTTCTAAACTCTCAAACTCAAAGTAGTGTTTCTAATGCAGGCTAGAAAAGAGAAATCTAAGCTAACTTCATCATTTTGTGGAAGAAAAAGAGAGAAGTATTTTGGAGAGGGGTGAATTCCTCTAAATAATATTTGTATACTTTTATAATCCAAGTACAAGTAGTGAACTACAGAAGCCCAATACTACTACTAAAACGACTAATATTGCTTGATGTTTATAGAGTACTTGAGTACAAGTATCTTGTTTCACTGGAATCCACTATCTTCTCCCCGTCTAATCCTGAGGCCAACCATCCATTTTCCTCCTCTTCTTATCTTATCCATGATACCAGCAGGCAGAGGTGGCCACACTTCCCCAAAGAATAACAAGGTAATAATAACCGAGTTAGGCCTCCCTGCCCGGGTCTGCCCTGGGACAGCTCCCAGTGAGACATGTCCTGGGCCTCTCTCCAGGGGGGTTGCCACAGGACACCCACGCACAAGAGCACAACCATAGCTCTGTATAGGGCTCTCTGAATACTGAACAGAATTATTAAACATGGGAAAGCACACAGCTTCTGCAATATTCTGCTTAAATAATGAAGTACATGGCATGCATACTATCTTCATGCAGTAACATACTTCAGGGTTAAAAAGTGAACTCTAGTTTCTAGGCTTTCATGTTCTGTCCTCTGCAAAGGTCAAAACACAGTGGCGTTATTTATGGATTTATGCGACCTCCCCTCAGCAAACAGGAAATAGACCATATTTTTGTCCATATGCACAAGATATTGGAACCACTAGGTCTACCATATTTCCATGTGGAAGCATGTGAGCACCAGAAGATGTACGCTGAATTTGCACATTTGCACATTTGCAGCTTTTATTAAATTATACAACGTCTATGTTGTTGTTTCCAGATGTTTATTAACTACAGCAGAGAAACTATTTCAATAGAATTCTACTAAGACAAATTTGGGTGGCCTACTGAAAAATGTGAGGTTTTGATAAAGGTACAAAAACTCATAACTATTAAGCAGAAATATTACATCAAAAATATTTGAATATACTACAAATATATAAACTGAATTGTATCTTGAACAAAAATGCTTGAAATTATGTATTGGTGTTTACATACATTTGCCAAGTAGTTTAGCAGTAGTTTGAAAATGTGAAAATGTGGCATAAATATTGAGCCATATTATTTCCATATCAACGCTGAAACAGTGACAGGATGCCTGCAAAGACGGACAGTGGCAGCTGCATTAGTGTTGAAGTTGTCACTAAACCCAGGGCTTGTGTCTTTCCCTGCCTCCCTCTATAAGCACTATGGTAATAACGCCTATCAGTCTCTGTCATGGTGCGGAGGTGTGTGTCCATTCATGCATGTGGTCAGAGATACTGCGCCTGTGTGTGGACGGGTATTTATTACATTGTGGGAACTAAAATCTATATTCATGGGTTTCAGAATGATGAGAAATTAGGACTGTTACCATAGCAATTAACAATTTTGGGAAAAGTCCTCAAAATGTTGCATATAACAAGAAGCTGAGCCCATGACACTCACATCATGGGGACAAATGATGTAAATCCTTAGTTCTTAGATCAACAACATGGTTTAAAGTTCATATATGGGTTACAATAAGTTAAGATTAGGGTTTAGGTTAAAGTTGCACTATGTAACTTTTCTGGTGAAGTATCCACAATCATAGTGGATAATATTGCTTTGCCTAGAATGTTCCACATGGCGTTATTTAATTCATCCATGGAGACATGCAGTTATAGGTCAGATCTGTGGAGAGGTGAGCCCGCTCGGTATTTTTTTAGCAATAGAAACATCTGTAATTGAATAAATACTTGATGGATTTACTGTGGAACATTCCAGACAAAGGAATAACATCTCAATGGAAACAACCAGGTTGTGAACCCTTCAGTAAAAAGTTACATAATGCATCTTCAGTTTTAGGAAAGTAGTAACTATGGTTAAGGTGATTGGTCTTTATGAAATGAATGTAAGTCAATGTAATGTCCCCAAGAAGCATGGAAACCCAACTGTGTGTGTGCTTGTAGGCGGGCACTGATGAAGCGCTGATAGTGTCCGTCTATGGCAGATGATGTACAGCCTGCTGTCTCTGCGGGCAGATTGGATTTTCAGGCCTGCTGATTCGCTGAGAGATTGAGCCTGGACCTCCTTCAAGCACACACACAAAACAATAGCATAAAAACGCATCTACCTGCTGTGTCCTTGTGCATGGAAATAGGAAGTGAAAGTCGCACACATTGTCAAAATATGGGCGATCTGATTGGCTAACCAACTGACCTTCTGTGATGAAATACTTAACTTTATTAAGATGTCATCCATTTGTGCTTTGGGGTAAAATACATATACATGCTGTATGAACAATAAAAGCATAGTAATTAGATGGAAAGGCTTAAAAAATTTAATGGGGAGATTGCCACACCCTTTACAAAACCTCTACAGCCAACTTTATCATTAGAATTTCTGTTATAATAAATAACATTGCATTGGTTTATGTTTATAGCTCAAAATTTTACACTAACAAGCCCTTACCCTCTAAACACAGTGTCTCGATTAACCACAGTCTGGTAGAATTTTAGTGCTAAAAAGTCTTCAGCCATGGTACAATGTTGCCAATGCCATATAAGATGAAACTCAACATATGGTGCATATTTGTGACATCATATTAAGGTGATGAGTCCTGGATTGTGCGTTCACCAAACACACACACACACTTCTGCTCCTGCCAGTGCCTCTTGAGCTGCCCATGTGAAATTGATCTCCATTTGTAAAGAGCACAGATTCATTGTTGTGGGCTCGCTGCTGTCACTTTGGCCACAGCTGGTCCTCAGGGGCAGTACTGCAGCCTCTTCAGTCTTATACCTGTTGACAATCACTGCTGTTTACCCAATGGGCCACAACAAAGGCCTTTGTGCGCCTGTGTTTGTGTGTGTGTGTGTGTTTATGGCACTTTGCTCAGAGCACAAAGGACCCACATGAATGGACTGATTTCTCCACTTACCATCAACATAACTTTGGTCTAGCTTGTTGTAATGCACAGTGCAGTTAGTCATGGGATCATTTATTTTAAAATACCTGTATGGTAGTTTCTATAGAGTAACAATAAGAATGCTTTGGATTTATATAGTAACTCAAGCTTGCTTTGCATTGCATTATTCATTCACACAGCACTTGATTTTGGCCTACACCATTGCATCCTCTGACCACCACCAATCACTCACACACCACATACTATATAGAATATGTGTGTCTTGCCTAAGGACATAACAGTAGTATACACTGGTCTGAGCTGACAGAACCGTCAACCACCATTGGCTAAGCACTTAACTACTGATATCTAATCAATTAATACATGAAACTATTAATCTATGTCATGAACTGGATGCCTTCCTGATGCATTTCTGATTCTCTAGTTTGAAGACACACTGCACCCTGCTTATGATGTATTTTGAACACATTATTTATGTATTAGATGGAAAATATTTATACATGTAAATGCAGCCAAAATATGTATATTAGTTTTACTCACGCAGTACTTTGCATTTCATGGTTAGCTGAGTGCAACGCATTTGAGGAATTTCATACAAACAAAATTTACTTCAGGCCTAGCTTGATGAAAAATACATTTTGCTTAGCCAGTAACGAGCCTGTCTTTCTGTCAGACTTAAAAGTGTTTACAACAGGTAGGGCATCAGGCATAAAACTTCTTACGGGATAATACACTGCCACAAGCAAGAATTTGAAGAGATATAATATAAATTTACGGTTTTATTACAATTTTAAAAGCATGTAGCTGCCATGTAGGGATATGATGAAAAATAATCCATGCATACATATAGCTTTCCCTCTTCTCTAATGGAAAAATATTGTAGTTTACATTATGGTGACCAATGACTGAGTGAACCCCACAGACCCCTGTGTATCAATCTGGTCACGTGATGTTATGAATTTTGCCTGAATCCTTGACAACAACAACAACAACCGGATTTGGTGGAATCTGCTTATCGGCCATTCTTAGCTGCCACACACAGAGGGGAAAAACACAATTTAGGATTAACTGATCTCTAGGCTCTCGTATAAGCATGTACATAATGATTACAGTAATAATGCTGGTGAGTACAAGTTTAAGAAAGATTCTGCATGGAAATGTAGCTTTGAGCAGTGACCAATCAACTGCATACATAAGACAGAGAGGTTAAACTTTGATTTGCTTTTCCATAGATAATATTAATGTTATGAAGTAGGCACAAAAGCACAATGAGCTTTAAATAAATATGAAGTTTCACTGGTTTAACAACCAGATTAAACAATAGATTGAAAGTAATGTTTTTAGACTATAAATTAATAATTGTTTACATTTGTTGAAAAACATTTGAGGGGGTCGATGTAATCCCTCATTTGTCCAGAAGTGATCCGTGGTAGAAGAGGTTTCAAAAGTATCTGGAGTCTGGACAATGATTTTGAAAGAGAGACAAAAGGTGAGTGATTTGATCCCTTCTAACCTCAGTGCATACTGATGTTGTGCCTTTGACAAGACACATTCATAACTTTGCCTGTTTAAATGTGTGAGTGTTTAGTTGTAGTCACAGGAACCATGTAGGCACAGAATTGTAGTCTCATCTTTGACAGAGCGCCCCAGGGCAGCTATGGTTTCAAATAGCTTTCCATGATTAAGCGTGATTGAGGAGTGAATCAACAATGGACTAAAGTGCTTCAAGAAACTTGTGTGGGTCTCCTCAATCCCTCCCTCTTCACACACTAGCCGTGATTGGTCAGTTGAGCTCCTTAGTAGATCCAGGTTTTTGATTGGTCATCTCAAGAGCCCCTGACCCTCAACTGGACCAGTCACGTTGTTTATTGACAAGATTCAAACTTGGTGACAAAAACAGCCAAATCCCCTTGAGTAGATTTTAACAATGCAGCCCTAGTTAAAACCACAATAGGTATACAAGTGTTGCCGTGGCAGTGTTAGAGGATTTCACATAAAAACACCTCCTTACTTTCACTGAATATCATGTACAACTTCAAACAACAGGAAACAACCAGTGTTATTGATTTCAAATACACTAAAAAGCCTATAATTTATCTCAGCAAAGTTTTAAAAGAAGGCTTTTAATTTTAGGCACGCTTTTCTTAAAAAAATAATAATAGTATTTGTCAGCTGCCAAAATCAAAAGCCTTTGTTTGTAGCTTGCGGATCCATTTCCCGACCATAATCACAAAAGGCTGCTTGAGACAGGAACTACAAAAGGTTTATTTCCATCTATAACTGAAGTGGTGGATTTGATCTGGAGAGTGTGTTTTTCTCACTTATAATCATCTATATGGATAGTATTCACTTGTGTTATGGGTGTAATCCGTTAAAAAAATATACATTTTATCCTATTGTGTCAGATCAGCCACAAGAAGATGATTCTGAGCATTTGGCAAAACAGATTTATTTATAATGGTTTTGACATAATACATTCATATACTGTATGTTTGGTGCAATTCAAAGCAAATCTGTGGAATAACATGGAATGGATTCATCTCATTAAATATGCATGATTTATGATCACTCAGGCATAGTATTATTTTAGTTTCAGTTTCAGTTACTTTTACTAAATAGTCAAGGGTCAAATCATGTCCAAAATAGCGGCTTTTATGGGATCTTTCTGATCTACAGTTGTCTGTCTATGAAATAATTATTATTATAGGAACACACACTTGAGCAAATAATGACTTATATGATGCAAAAGATGAGAAGCTGCGATTGTAACATTATGCCTGACTAATGTGCTAAACTAAAGTGGTAGAGAAAATTTACTCATCATTAAATCTGTTTGATCATCCGTTTTGAATGCTGATGAACTGCCTCTACAAAAGCACCCACGTTTTCTGGGTCCATGTCTGGGTACAGGCCATGACCCAGGTTAGCAATGTAACCTCTGGTGCCAAACCCCTCCAACATCTTCTGAACTGTCTCTGAAATACGGTCCTAGAAACAAAACAAAAAAAAAAAGAGTTACAATAATAGTAATACTACTAATACTACTACTACTACTACTACTACTACTGCTACTGCTACTACTGCTACTACAATGTGTTATGATAACTTGGTCAACAATCACAATATAATAGACACATTTATTTGTGAATATGCCGTTTCTTCTTTTTGTTATTCTACTGCTGCTATTCTTGTACTTTGCTGTTGAAATGTTTAATTTTTCATCATTGTGGGGACAAATAATATTTCAAATAATAAGAAAAATATGGATACTCTGGGGAACTGAACTAACCAAAATTAAAGTCACTGTACCTGATTTTTACTGTCTTTAACAAATGAATAACAGAACTAGTTCATTTTAAACTGTATTCTTAGCATCCTAATTATTCACGGATGAATTTATAAGCACAACTTTCAGAGGCAAGAGCAGAGTTTTGCAGTCACTGTAATGCTAACAACAACTAGCAAGCTTGCAGCACACCAGCATTACTTTCTGGTTCACAGACAAAAAAAAAACAAAACACTCTCTCATTCAGACCCTAAAAGATCCTGTCACAATATATCTGTACTGGCAAAACCAATTTTACTTGAATACGTGAAAAAACTGAAAAATCTGAAAAATCTGTTTAATTGATGCAAGTAACACAACATTCTTCACCCCTGCTGATAAGATAAGATATGTTGTTGGTTTACCTTTGGAGCGTACAGAGCGCAGGGGTCCATGTTTCCCTGTAGGCTGACCTTCCCTCCTGTGCGCTCCCTGAACACAAATAATGTACAAAGAGTAACCATTTAACCGGTGGCTTATGTATTTGATGAGCAGAAAACAACATGTGTTCACAGTGACAAGTAATGGTTAACTATGGACCATGGTCAAACAAGCTTCTGCCCATGCAATTCTTTAGTATTTGGGGGGAAAAAAGTATCCCACCTCTTGTATATAGCCTTAATATATTTAGATATGTTGTATTTACTTTTTTGCTTTATTTATATACACATCTGAATATATCTGACACATCATTTGCCATTTTTTCTATTTTAATTATTTAGATTTTTTTCATCTTTTGATCTACTGTATCCAAGTAGTTTCCCATATCATTTCCCAATAAAGTTGATCCTAGTCTAAGTTTATGAGGATGCGAGATATTATGGCACTTTCACTTTAACAGTTGTAGCCCTTTCGAGGATAATGAAACACAATCTAAGTTTCATATTCTTATATTGTAGAAGCTGATTATTACGTATTTCTTCTGGGTTAAATACAAGATTGAAAGGGTATTGCATTTTACATTAAAAATGCATTTCCATGCGAGACAACAAGGATTCAATCTGGCTAAATATGGCTTACATCGCCCCCTTTGGCCAAATTCTTTTTTACAACAAAAATGTATATAAAGTTTGATCAAAGGGTTTCCAAATTTGCGAGAAAGCTTATTACTATGCAGTTCAAAAACATGGTGGCTAAATAGTTTTCACTGCTATAATGTGAAGTGAAATAAATCATAATTAAATGCATATTATTTGGTGAACCTCTATCTTAGAACTGTTATAGATAAATGTTACCTTGCTGATCGTGGGTCAATGGTCCAGTCCAGTCCCACCACCTCATAGTGAGACTGGGACAGATCCTCCAGGCCATAATGAGCGTCCTTAGCAAACACAATCTGAAACAAAGCAGCGAACTCAAGTCAGATTATTTTTACAGTACTTTTATTTTTTGTTTCTTCTCCGATAACATTTTTTTTTTTCCATTTGTTGTTTTATTGCCCCATTACTCTTACAAGTCAAATATTTTCTTCCTAAAAGCAAATATTCTGGACACAAGCCAATTTGTTCAGTTTTTACAAATGTTTTGAAATATATTTGCAATCTATTACCCCCATGGACAACAAAAAACCAATGAAAACTATAAATCCAGTTGTCCAATTTGGAATTTGTATGCAGTTACCTCAAAATGTACACTGAGTGACAAGCTGTTAATTATTATTTATGCATGTATGTTTACACGTGTGTATCTTGTGTCTTTGTGCATTTTTTATTGGTTTATGTATTTTTTCCTTTTTCTTAAGTCAATTGTTTGTTCATATAAACTGTAATATATAATACGTTTTCTTCTTGTTCTAATTCCAAATTTCACTTGTACATGTTTAGTCATATTTGGATTGTATCGCTTTCAGCTTTAACCATAAGAGCAATGCTACCTCCTAGTGGTGACAAAATTAACACACATGCAAACAAAACTGGATAATGATGCCTCTAGAGAGAGCAGTGCAGATCAAGCACCAAGAATAGACTAGAACTGACACAACACTGAATATAA
The DNA here is from genome assembly GCA_000787095.1 of Periophthalmodon schlosseri. Classification (NCBI taxonomy): domain Eukaryota; kingdom Metazoa; phylum Chordata; class Actinopteri; order Gobiiformes; family Gobiidae; genus Periophthalmodon; species Periophthalmodon schlosseri. The sequence goes on along the minus strand of KN472076.1, from coordinate 6,075 downwards.
TTATAATAATAACATTACACAATAACAATGCAATGAATTTTAATTGCATGTTTTTTATATGCCCAAACTCACCATGGGAACATCCTGGCCTGTCTCTTTGAGTTTTTCTTTGACTCGTTTGGCGATGTCTCGGAGGTATGGAAGAGAGAAGTCCTTGAATTGAACCGGGCACAGAATACCTGCATGGGACTCAAACACCTGCAGAGCCTGTACAAGATGGACGTAGTTATTATTGCAAAGATTTTAAATGCCCTAAATTAAATTTTATTCACAATGAAGAATTATCAGAATCGTGGGTCATGTCATAACCTAATAAACAAAGATTTATACAGAATCTAATAAGGCTTTGACATACCAATCAATTAAAGCGTTATGGACTAATATATATTTTTAAATGAATTAGAAGTGCTTCAGTGGTTTGGCAGAGTAACGTCAGGTGCTCTTCAGAATCCTAGCTTTAAGACAGAAGAAAAATATAAGGCAGGTGTCTTTTTTCTCCTGTTTTTATTTTTTAAATTAGTAAAAAAAATAAATAAATAAAATAAACCTGAATGTAGTATGTTAAAACAGAAGGTTTATGTTTTTAGCTATAAGACTTTACAACAACTTTGTGTGAACTGAATTGAACCTGAGCACGTTATTACTATTGCCAGTAACTTTTATCAATTAATTATTTATTTATGCATATGTTTGAGTCTAGACACAAATGTATACATAGATAAATTTCTGACTTTAACCTGTGCCCCTGCTGCCACCTGTCCCAGCAAATACTCCACAATGATGTCTGGAGCATCTTC
>KN472075.1:154404-164677 GCA_000787095.1 Periophthalmodon schlosseri | reverse complement strand
TAAACCAGAACTAAACCAGGTTTAAATTAGGACTAACTAATATAATCATAATGCATTGGGCTTACATAGCCCTTTTCGAGATGCTCAAAGTCATTATGTCATTATTCATTCACTCCACACTTGGTGGTGCTAAGCTAATATTGCAGCCACAGCTGCCCTGGGGTAGACTGAAGCGAGGCTGCCAATCTGCGCCATTGGCCCCTCCAACCACCACCAACACTCAGGCCACATTCATACTACGCAGTGTGGGTGAAGTGTCTTGCCTAAGGACACAACAACAGTTGCCATTGGCGCCCCACAGTGGCACTAGGCATTCCCAGAGGTCTCCCGTCCAAGTGCATAGACTATGGATTAAACTCGGGCTAAACAAGGACCATTAAACCAGGACTAAACAATATTTTTTGTTGTGTTTTTTTCTAGGTAAGATCTTGAGGCGAGTTTTGCGGCAGATCGCTCGTAATGACAGAGATCTGGGAGACCTGTCGACTCTGGCCGATCCTAAAGTCGTGGAACAACTGTTTAACCAGAGGAATGAAGGGGCTGCATGAGAGAGAAGGGGAGGGAGAGGAAAGAGAGAGAGAGGGGAAGGAGACAGAGAGGAGATAAGAGAGAGAGAGGAGATAGGGAGAAGACTGTCAACTCTGGCAGATCCTAAAATCGTGGAACAACTGTTAAGGGAAAGAAGAGAGGGAGAGAGGGAAAGGCGAGCAAGGGTGAAAGAAAGAGGGGAGAACAGATGATGGGAAGGAGGAGGAGTGAGGGCACATGAGAGGAGAAAAAAGAGGGAAGAGGGGTGAGAGAGAGGAGGAGGAAGGAGGAGATAAAGGGGGAAAGGGAAAGATATAGCATAAAAAAGGATGAAAGAAGAGAGCGAAAGGGGGATGCAGATAAGGAAATCAGCGAGAAGAAGAGGAAGGAGAGATTGGAGGCGTATGAATACGCAGTGGTACAAAACTGTCACTGATGAGTGCACTACTTTGTTCAAACCAAACAAGCTTTATATAACTGTAGACTGAATGTGAAACAGCACTATACACTGTACTGTATATAGAGTTTAACTGTGACTAACTGGCAGGACATGAATGCATTTAGTTCTAGAAGCTCCTAGAACTATTTGAGGTGATTTAATGCTATCACAATATGAAATGGTATTGTCTTTCCAATTCCCTGCATCTGTACGTTTGTTTTGTGCATATCGTGATAACTAGTGCTGATTTTAAAGATTTTTGTAACTTGCATGGTTGGCACAGACAGTATGGAAATGTGTTTTGGGCCAAATAGGAAGAAAGTTTAAGAACACCCCAGCCATGAAAATACAGTACTTTTTGTCAGTATTTTTAGAAAAGATATGTATATTTTTGGAGTCCCACTTTATCAAAATAAAATTGTTGCACATTGGAACGTCTCTTTCCTCCGTCTGTCTTGATGAAGTGCATTGATGACCTCTAGTGGTACAAAGGAGGTACTGCGAAATGACCATGGTTGGCACATTTAGTTCAGCATAAAGGACAGAAACAGCTCATTGGAAAGTTTAGGCATATGCTTTATATTGGAAAACGTTCATTTTTAGGGAATTTGTTTTCAAAATCATAAAAGCATTGATCTGATGTAAAAATGTAGCTCCAAGTAAGGCTTTTTGGACCTGCAGGCAAAGTGGGTAGGCCTATAAAACTCCGATAAAGTTTGTTTATTATGGTCGATGCTGTTAGTTTCTATGAGAATTCTCCGCTGCGACCACTGCCAGTATAGGGCTTGGAAGTGCATGCCGGGATTGCGTGACGACAACTGCAGAAGCTCTATTGCAAAAGTAATAGGCCTAGTAAAATGTGTCTTGGTTGTTAATACCCGATCTCATCCGATCTCTGAAGCTAAGCAAGGCCGGGCCTGGTAAGTACTTGGATGGGATGCCACGTGCAGGACTGAGGCGGCAGTGGCTCTAGTTCTGCACAAACTGCCATTGCGACACAGACGCACTGCCGAGTATGAATGTGGTGTGTGTTGGCGGTGGTCGGAGGGGCCGATAGTGCAGTGCAGTACTAGTAATGGTAGTAGCTGCAATGGCATCTTTAAAGGTACTTTGTAACTTTGGATCTGTCATTTTTTGTCTGTATGGAGATGTTATCTGCAGTGAAGGTTCGGTCTCTGTACATGACGTCTGACCCACAGAAGACACAATCCTTCTTTATTAAACATATGTGGTGGTAACTTTAATCTGCTCTCCGCATTCAAAACAGACGGCGTGCTGCACTGTGGATAACCCAGGATTAAGTCCCCAAATCCAGTGTCATTTTTGGGACATTTGTGATGAACTGTCCCGTAGGGAGAGAGGAGCGGTCAAGTAAAGATCAGTGATTTTTGAGACTGTGAAAATAAACGTGTTAAATATTGTGAGAAGAGCTGTGGGGCCATCCGATTTCTCTCTCAAAAATACATTCAGTCTGATGTATCTATTTCATGGAGACAAGCAAGAGACGCCACCAGTGTAAGTTACAGGTCAGATCTGTGGAGAGGTGAACCCACTCACTTTAAGAATGTTTTTCAAGGTATTTTTGAGTAATAGAAATGACATGAACATTCCAGGCAAAGCAATAATATCTCCATGGAGACAAGCGGAAAAGTTACACAATGTACCTTTAAATTCGCAGAACTGTCGCAAATTGGTTAAATCTTATTACATTAGACTTAATGTATAATAATACTTAATACTAAGGAATAGACTCAATACACAATACCGATTCCGATACTACAATGATAATAACATATTTTTAAACAATAGAATGTGATTTTAAATCGTAGTACTTGCTTTTATATTACCATGTGGACTTATATCTGTGTAATCCCTCAGTCGATGTGGTCCATGGGCGTCTGTGTGGTTCTGATACAGCTCAAGATCTTTCTAAAGCTATTCAGGAAAGGTTCATTTCTGTCCTGTGCGTGAGACTTTTTAGTATTGATTCTTGCTCAAATTAGTATCTAGTTTTGATACTAGTCCTATGAGAGCGTAAATATGTATTATATCTTCATGAGGACTTGTATTGCCCAGAACAGTCACTAAATGTGTGCACTGAAGGATATAAAGCCTGGGCCAGCCTTGTAAACACATTAATTATGAATGTGTCCTGGTGCATGATGGGAGATTCAGGTGGTCAGAGGAGGACAACAGTTAATAATAGTAATTGTGCTGTGAGATGGATTCCTGGCTCAGATAATTTTCTGAATGTCTTTCTCCACTCGTTGCCCCATAGCCTGTGTGTAACCTATGGGCAAAAATGTATGAAAAAGAATTAAAAACAAGTTTTGTAAATACACATTCAGATTTATTACCATTCATTTTACATTAAAGTTGTAGCTCCTTATTATTCTGACATAGAGACTTTCATTTAAAACATTCAACTCATATCCAATAGTAACAACTGTACAAAGACAGTCTGTCGGTACAATAATAATGACTTAAAAACATTTCTTATTCTTATCAATGCAAATCAGGTGACAATTCAAAGTGACCACGAAAAACTACGGCTTGTATGTACATGCACTAAAGTGCTAGTGTCCCAAGGCATGCAAAGATTTGTACACCGCCTCTAAACTCAATGCATATCCGATTGTTCTAAACAGTTTTAAACAAAGACAAAGTTAAGCCACCGTTCCACTGAGTTTTATGGTAAAGGGAGAGTCAGGATGAATGGATCGTGTAGTACAGACAGAGGTGAGTAGAGTATCCAAAAAATATACTCAAATAAGAGTAACGTTACTTCAGAATAATATTACACAAGAAAGACTAAAAAAGTATTTGGGAAAACTCAAGTATGAGTAATTTAAAGAGTAACTGTCGGGACGTAACATCTGAGTTGTAATTTGATTTGATGAATTTGAAGGACAAAACTTAAATAATGCACAATATCTGGTATTTTCAAAGGAAACTACATTATATCTGAAGGAGTGGCACAAGAAACACAAATGTTCAAATCATTTCATATTGTCAACATAAAGCTTTAGTCATTTGTAGACTTACTCACAGTGGGAAGAGTAACCAAACCTTTTAAGAGTACTCTTACTTACTCAAGTAGGAGTAAAAGTATGCTGCTAGAGAGGTTGAATTTCTTTAAAAAGTTACTCAAGTAAATATAACTGTGAATGTAACTGAGTACTACCCACCTCTGAGTACAAATGACCCAAAGGTAAAGTTGGCAGTTTGACTCCTGCTGCTATTATGGAAGATTGCAGTTGTGCACTTGGGCAAGACACTTCATCGTACCTGTATCATAATTTTAGTGTGTTTGGGGGTTGATCTTTTGCTACAGAAATTAACCGTTACCAGAAGCAACAAGTGAATGAAAAATGCACAAAATGGTAAAATAATTTTGAAAGGCAATTTTTTTTTTTTTTGAAAATGCTCTATGGTCAAGCCATGAGATCAATTCCTGTCCTCGTCTGACCACTCAGAAGATGGCCGACGCATATCCCACGGCAACAGACTCCATGTTCTATGTAGGCCTTATAACTTATATACTTCATTGCCATAGACATTTAATTATATGTCTATGCCTACTAGCATTCATAGTTATTAGCATTCATAGTCACAGCTATTTAGACTTTACACATTTCAAACATTGACTGAGCCACACTGACCCAAACTGTACCATACCAGTCCAGTGGAAAAGAGGCGTGCGACATTCGTTCACATTCAAACTAATACAGAGACCAGCATCAGAAGTGACATCATCTCTTTAGACTGTGGTTCTCAACCGGTGGACCACGGACCAAACGCTACACTTTATTTAGATGAATACATTGATATTTGGATTTGAGTCTGTTGATTGGTCAGTGCTTCCTGGAGTGGGCGGGACTAAGTATATAGGATTATTGAAATAGGTGTGAAAGAGACAAGGTATATTTTTCATGTGGCAAGAATATAACATAGAAAGCCAAAAAAAAGTAGGCCTATGTTTTGCATATAGCCCTATAAAATAACCAATTCATTCTTGTGGCTCACTTTGACTAATTACATAGCAATTATGGTAAAAAACAAACACAAAAACAAGCAAACAAACTATAGCCTACTATGTGTTACTATGGTAACATGGTAATTACTCATGGAAGCAGGACTTATATGTCATTCTACTAGTGTTGTCACGATACTAAAATTTCAAACTCAATTTTGATACTAAGGAATAGACTTGATACTCAATACTGATTCTGGTACCACGATGATAATAAAAAACTTGTCTTTATTTAGACAATAGAATTATATTACCTTGTGGTCTTATATCTGTGTAATCCCGCAGTCGTCCAGGTAGGTTCATTTTTGTCCTGTGAATGAGACTTTTTTAGCATTGATACTTGCTCAAATGAGAATCTAGTTTCAATACTAGTTTTGGTTTCGATTAGTATCTGATTTTTGATACTTTGACAACCCTACACTCTACCATGGTTATCTTGGTAATAGCATGTTAATTACCGTGCTATTTCCAACTTATTATTGTGCCAAACCAAATAATTTATGAATTTATATAGGTCTTAACCAGTTGAGAACCACTAATATTGTTTTGTTTTCCCTTTTTAAAACATTAACTTGAGTTCAACATTCTTCACAAAACAATTATTAAATAAAAAAGTGCACGTAATAAAAAATAAAATAAAATAAATAAAATACAAATAGTGAATCCAGTGCTTGTTTTGACACCCGTACATAAAGTCAAGTGTGACAGGCACCATTTCAGTGAATTCTCTGCTCATCTTAGTACCATAGGAAGTCTGTCTGATTCTAAGCTGGTGTGTGCCCTGTTACGCCCCGGTTTAGGGGCTAGTTTCTGGGCGTTGAGGTACTCGCTGTAGTTCCTATACAGTGCCCTCCATTCATATTGGCAACACTGATTAAAGGGCCCAGATTACGCTATTTTCTGATCTATGTTATAATGTTGTTTCCTCGTTAAAACATACCTAGAGTCTTGTTTTGTTGACTCTAAACAAAACAAGACTCCAAGTATGCATGTGTTAAACATGTAAACCCTGCATATTTAGGCGGAGTTTGTCTCTTAAACAGAAAACACTCTGTTCTACCTTGTGATGTCATGTGATAATACAGGAAGTGCTCCACTGTGTTTTTAAATTCCATACATCTTCACTAGAATCATTTGGAAAATTTTGATCTCTCCTGAACAAAAGGTAAAAAGTAGCTGTTAACTTGACAACTACTACTACATGACATCACAAGGTGGAACAGAGCATTTTGAGTTTTGGCGATGTAGACAGACAGACAGAGAATAATAAAGTGTCGCTCAAACGTGTGAATGAAACAAAACACAACTCCAGCTATGTTTTGATGAGGTAACAACATTCTAACATGGCTTAAAGCTCATAAGAGTCAATTTCGCGTAATATAGGACCTTTAAATCAAAATGATGTGAGTATGATTATTGTAAGACTGTATATTTGATAGCATTTCTGAAAAGTTCTTTGGTAATTTGTTGTTGAAAATTTGAATGTTGAAAATTTAGAAATTTCCGAGATAATTATTATTTTCATTTGTCATGTGCTTACAATAAATATTTGTAATTTTGAGCTAAAAAATGAACAATGCGCAGCTAGATGAAGTCTTACGATATTTGTGAGTTTAGCGGGGTTACACAAGAACCACTTTTTACAACAATAGTCTTACAGTTTTGTTTCCCCTTATAGAATGTCAATATTATAGAGGGCACTGTAAAGATATCCAATAGGTTGAGTTCACGGGACATCACAAAATTCTTTTAATTTCAATAGTGTAAAGAACAAATATTATGCATTACTTGTGATGTTATTGGCCTTTAAACATGGTCTTGAGTACCAGCTTTGGAGTTTCATGATTTAGAACTTAAAATAATGCCTTAAAAAACAGACACGATTTCACAGCCTCAGTGGTCCCTATACTCTGATCTGGTGCAGCTTGCCATCTACTGACAGCAAAGGGAATTAAAACAAACTTGACGGCAGAAATGCTTAAAATGAGTGGGGGGGCTTCTATCTATGACATCACAATCCTGGGAAATTTCAAGTGGAGTGTTTGATGAGACTCAGAGGCAAAGGACTTTTTACAGAGGATTACTGAAAGCAGCTCCAGGTATGTTTTTAATGAGGGAAGAATATTCTAACATGGCTTAAAGCTCAAAAAAGTCTTTTTGCATAATATGTGTTCTTTAAAACTTGTCAGAGTTCTATAGAATTTGTTGTTTAACTGTTAGATTGCAGATTTGTTGAGCGGGTTAATGGACTTCTCTAACAAATAAACAACATTTGTGGAACATATGTTTGGATATTTCTTTCAAACTTTCAAACAGTGAATCTCCCATAGAGTTATATAGACTATTAAATATAGATTTCAATAGATTATTAAATTCTAGAACGTGAACGCAACCTTTTGGGAATAAACAGTTATAACTTGTTCAAACTGTCTCTTGTGGCTCCACTATGGCCTGCTGCCGCCCTGCTGGAGGAAAGGTGAACTGCATTTGTGTCCCTGTGCTCCATCTGGGGGAGGAGGAGGGGGAGCGAGCCCAGCGGGAAGGGGGGCGGCGATTGGCAGGTCGAGCCGGGCGATGGAAACAGGAGTCCAGAGGAGGAGCCACGGGCGAGCGAGGCAGGTCCTGTAGAGGAGAGAGAGGTCAGTGACAGGTGGAGGAGGAGGGGGAGGGGAGGGGCAGACCAAAACTAAAAAACATGCCAAAGGTTTAGACCAGTGTCCCATGAGTGATGGATGTGGAGGTTAAAGGAGAAATGAAGGACAGCAACACAAATTCAATTCATTTGGGGTCTGATGAGATGCTGATAAAGGTTAGGGTTGTATAATTTGACATTTTCATTTACAAATCAGCCATTTAATATTAAAAATAAATAAATAAAATGAAAAAAAACAACAGTAAAAATTGGGTAAATAAGTAAAGTAGACAATATTTATTATAGTCAATAATTAGAGGGATATATCCATGAGACATGTAAAGTCTGTGAGTGAGACTTGGTGCCTGGGATACAGAATACACACTTCTCCAATACTGCTGTAATATAGAGAGATATGATTCTGGACTTGCCAGGCAATGAGACGTGACCCTTTAAAGACTTAAAACAGCACTCACAGAGAAGCAGAAAAGCAGAGAAAGGTGGAGGGAGGATTGGTGAGTGATTCATGTGTTATCAACCCACACAGTGTCATGAAATTATGGAAAAGATGATCTGTACATTCTTCAGTATTAAATATATCTGTGTATTTAATTGAGGTCAATACAACAGCATGAGGCATGCGCCAGTACATCATAGAATCAGTGATGAGACAACAGAAAGATTCCAGTTCCGTCCACATGGCATTAGCCATTCAATATTAGATTAAAAAAGCTTTTGAAGGAAGTCAGCCAGGGTAGAGTCCTTTGAAAGTGGAGCTACAATAACAGATAACATACAGATGGATCTGCAGGTGAGAGCAGAGGAGCAGTGCTTAGTGAATGTACACAGCCCTCTGCATAAACAGCAGCACAGAACAGGACCTGTGATAACAGCAGAGAGATCATCTACACAGATTACACCTGCACTGTCCTCGTGTGGGACGTCCAGAAGAGGGGCCGTGTTGCAGACACTGAGAAACATTTTGGCACAAAATCCACCAAAATATAACACAGCAATCTGTAATCCACAACAAAATGTACTCTCAATGAGATTTAAAGGACCACACAGGTTTGTGGAAATGTGCAAAATGCACTTCACTATACTTTACCTTTACATTATTACTATTTTTATTATAAAAAATAAGATATATCTATATATTTTGTTACACATTTGGTAATGTTAAATGTACTTATTTGTCTCCATCCTGTGGCCGACCACAGTGCACCCCCTTGGCACCCTTCTCCAAATGTGTGCCATGATCTTGGTAAAGAATGCACAGTTAAAAGATGGACCCATGGGCATGTTTTGGGTAAATGAATAATCTCACTGTAGGTTTTCTTATGTTAAAGTGTGTGCCTTTAAGGCCTTTTATACACCATCACACTGCAGCTGAAACAAGACTGGACTGCCCTTTATTGTTAAGCCTGTCCTGATCAGTTACAGCTAAAAAGTGCTAACTGCATGACCGGTCTGCATCACTAGATGGAGTGGTGAGCTCCTCATAAACCACTCTGTGTGCTCCTTTAAACAGATGATCTTCACACAGAACATGCACAATTCAAAGGAACAGATGCTGTGGCTCCGATGGTTCACACATTTGACTGTCCTGTGAGGCATGCAGTGACGGGACATGTCCAGCAGGGGGGCCCCACCAACAGCCCAAAGAGTGAACTTACATCCGGACTACAGCCCCCATGGAGTGGTTAGTCTAACAGTATGATTCTGCACCAGAGGAAGAGGAGCAGAGGAGAGCAGCACAAGTTAATATGACGGGAAAGAGGAGGGCGGATAGAGGATATAATGTCATATACAGAAACAGTGATTTGACCACAGTGAACCAGGCAGAAGATAGAGCAGGTTTAATTAGGACACAACACTAGGGCTTTGTGAAGGATGCATTACCACAAGTCAAAGAAATAGATTTGTCATAAGCATTAGGTCTGTATATTTCTATTGTATCTACACACATTCACGTTTACTTAATATACTGTTCATTGTATTAGTGATATTGAATAGTTGAGTTATTACTGCTGTAGCATGTAGTATTTTTAGCAATATGAAACACAGTTCACGTTGTAGCCAGGCTCTATAGCAACCAGCAGCGCTGTAAGTTAGCATCAGTACAGTTAAGTAATATATCTCCAAAAAGAGTAAGAGGACTAGAGTGCAGCGGTTGCCAAATGGTTTGACAACAGGAATATATTTTCTGTTATTTAAGTAAAAAAAGACGGGATTTCAACATACCAAAATGTTTGTGATTGAGGTTAAGATACTAGAGGATTTTGAAACTTGCGGTAAAAAGTACTACTTGGGAATCTGGGCCAATCAAGGGTAACCTGAGGGTAGACAAAAATTGATCTCAGGACCGCATTTTGCCCCCAGGCCATAGCTTGGACACCCATGAACAGTTAGCATTAGCCTTCAAATATAGCAAGCTGGTTAGGTAGCTATTAACAAAACTATTGTCTGTATGTGTATAGAGGAGTTTAAAGGTGCACTACATAACTTTTCTGGTTGATGTCTGCCTGCTTGTCTCCATGGAGTTGTTATTGTTTTGCCTATAACCTTCCACAGTGTGACGTTAAACTTATCTATCTCCAATCGAGAAAGTGACCAAGTTACAAGTCGGATCTGTGAAGAG
>KN472075.1:142553-154374 GCA_000787095.1 Periophthalmodon schlosseri | reverse complement strand
ATAAAAACTGCTGTAATTGAATAAATGCAAGATAAGTTTAATGCCATACTGCTGAACATTCAGGAAAAGCTCCATGGAGACAAGCAGGTGGTGGACCCCTCACCAGAAAAATTACATACCTGTACCTTTAACCTTTTGCCATTTCATTTCCTGTTACAATTAGCATGTATAATTGCTAAGCTAAAGATGACTGAGTAGGCTACCTTTGCACCAGTTGGGAACCACTGCTAAAGATATTGTACACACAGAGCCCAAGCAAAGTGGAATTAAAGATTTAAATTTAACATTACCATCGCATCAGTCAGTGCTTTCAATCTGGGAAAAGAGATAACAGTAACCTTTCTTTTGTCTTTGGAGTTTTTCAGGTCAGACATACGTTTGGTCTAGAAAACACGGGCCCCATATCAAATGAATGATGAACCGGTGAATCCATGGTTGGTGCATATTTACCTCCATACACCCGGGCTGCCTATCCGAATCCGACATCCTGTTCCCGCTGTCCCGTTGACCGCTCTGCCCCCCTTGAAGTCTGCGTTCCTCCCTACAGCTTTCCTGAAGTTTCTTGCTAACAATCCTCGCGGCATTTTCAGCTAGCGTATACCCCGGCGGAGCAGACAAATCCTGCCGTATGCTAACTACTTCCGAGTTCCTGTCCCCATGCGTTTCCACAATTAGCTGCACAGGGCTAGGAGAGCGCCCCCTAGTTGTCCTTGAGGTGTCTTGTTGAGTCCTATGTTCGTGAACGGGGCTTGGTTCGGAAGGGCGCGAGCGGCTAGGGGACTTGTTGAACTTTTGCATGGGGTCAAAGCTAACTGGAGTGTGATCTATGATATTAAAAAGACTAGATAGCCCATCGTTGATAGTTGTATGTACCGGACTATCCCGTGTCGTAGTGGACCGCGCCCATGCCGATTCGCTGTTCCCCTTTTGTGGCGTTGTTGGCGTAGGCGCGCGTGTACTGCTATTCGCAATATCAGTCTTGCTAGATGACGATGGTTTGCGTTGAAGTTTGGGCGAACCATATTTGGGTGAGCAACATGGCCGCTCGAATTTGCTTTGGATGACTGGAGAGTATTGCACCTTCCTTGTATTGCGGGACGGGGACGAAATGGGAGTGCCGCCCCCTTTTGGCGTAAGACAGCGGTGCGGGCTGCTGGTGAGGTTTCGTAGCAAGTCAGTCTGTAGTCCGACGCTTATCGTTTGGGTAGTTTGGGTTCCCCTAGTGGTGAAACCGTTTGTTTGGCAGGACATATCCCGGAGTATAGGTCCAGGAGGGGAGCGTATTGCATTGCGAACAGATATCGCCACTTCTTTCATGTCATCGCTCAAGTTTCGGGATAGTTGTAGCTCTAACGGAGAAGGGAATCCAACCGGCGGGCAAATTGACTGGTTCGGTGGAGTTCTTAGCCCGGTGCATTGCCATCTCCCTGCGCTAAAAACATCATCCCCCAAATTGGACCCTCTTCCATTGCCCTGCGACGCTCTGGTTGGACTGTGCAAGTACCCATAATGCTCCACTCCGACTGCCCCCGCCCCATGCCCTCTCAATTGCGTCCTATGGCAGTGCTCAGGGCTGCTCATTGTACTTGTGGTCAATGTAGCGCTAGTTGTCAAAAACCAAGATGGCGGCGTGTACGGATCAAGCAGACCCTCGGTCCCGTGAGATTCGGATCCTCTTTCGGACCACGCCTCCCTGGGATATTGAGTAGCAGCGGAGGCAGATGAAGAAAGGGCTGATGGGAAATCCCAGCCTTTACTGTTGAACTCCTCGATGTATTTGAGGTCGTCGGGGGAAAGGGGTGGGGTCACGTCATCTGGACCGCGGTCGCTGTGGCGATTCTTGTCCGGAAGAAACGGGGAGCTGTCCATCAAACGCTGGAAGTCACTCATGGAGCAGACAGACTTGGCCCTACACAAAATACATTTGTACAGAATAGTATAAGTGTTTTGCATTATAAACATATACACATTTTATTTGGTGTTTTTATTTTATCATTTTATTATTATGCATATTTATAAAACTGTTGATATCAGAGGGTTTATCGTTGTTGGTCCAATATTGAAAATTTTGTCGAATCGGGCAGCAAATGATTTTATATCCCATTAAGTGAACTTGTGAACTTTACTTGAAAACTTTAACATAAATTTGTGGTCCTTGCTGGAATTTAAAATCTTAATATCGGTATCAGCACAAAATGTGGACACATCACCAAAATGTGGACACCAATTAACGCTTCATCTCCATATCCATATTGGACCATCTCTAGTTCTCCCAGCTCCCTCATAGTGGCCTACATCAGTGGATAAAGTTAAGGAGAAGGCTCTCTCCTCATTCTCATGTACTACGAGAATTGTCATTAAGTAAATAAATAGCTTTGGCACTCAATAGGCAGAGATGAGTGTTGTGCTACACCCCTGATTGTAAATAATTGATTTGCAATACAAAAACCTCTTATCTCTGTTATTAACAAATCAAAACGTACATAAAAATCTCAACTGGCCAATGAAATATATTGGAACTTATACAATTGTTTGTAAAACTCTCTACTCAGCATTCTTTACTGTAATTAACACCCCAGGCTATTGTTAAATTAAATGGCTCAATTACTGCTTTCTGTTCCAACTCAAAACATTATAAATCTACACAACTATTTATTTGTACTGTTTCCCTCCACAGCCCTCCCCTCTGCATCCTCTTAACTCACTCTAATCAACTTTATGTCCTCCTTAACTACATCCATGTATCTGTGTAGCTACAGTTAGGAACCCTGGACGTTAGCATTTTTTGTTGTTTGTTTGTTGTATATCTGAGGATAAGAGGTGGGTATAGTAGTCAAAAATAGTACTCAAGTGAAAGTACTGTTACTTCAAAATAATATTGCTCAATTAGAAGTACAAAATAGTGATCCAAGAATTTACTCAAGTAAGAATACAAAGTGTTTGGGTAAAGTAAGAATAACTGTAAAAGTAACTGTCTGCATGCAACATCTGATTTATAATTTGAAGTGCATGTAATAAGAGGGGAAAAAACATTAAATAATGGTCACAATTTGGTATAGATGACACATAGGTAAAGTAAGTAAGTAAGAGTAAAGTGAGGAAAAGAGTACTGTTACTCCAAACTAAATATTACCCAAGAAGTAATAAAAGTATACTGCAAGAACTTTTAAAAGGGTACTATCATCTAACTTAATATTATATTCAATTACCTGTTTTCCATGTTTGCCCTTGGATAGAAATGCATTCACTCATTTTTACTTTTTCATTTACCTGAGCAGGCTGCCTCCTCCCATCTCGTCATCGGGGTAGGATTCTCCCTCTCTCTCTGAAAGCTCATTCAAGGCCTAAAACACAAAGCACATTACAATCAATAAAGGGACATTTAAATCCATTTACAAATACAGTCAAGTAAATTGTACATGTTTTTACAAAAGAGTTATATAATGTGCTGACAATTTTGAGAACGAAGCATGCGGAAAAGGTAACAGTGCTCTAACTTTGACACATGCAGGACATGGAACATCTCTCACAATCATCAAAAATGCATGTCTGTAACCTGGCATATGTGAAGTGAGCACACAAATCATTTATACATCATAATCAATCATTTAGACAGAGATATACTGTATGTATGTCACTGCATTCCATTGGTTTAGTTATATGTCAATATACTGATGTGCATTTACAACTAGACTGCTACATAGAAACTAATATCACACTTTCAACTGTTTCTGTAGTCTCTCCGCTAAAAACATCATTCCCCAAACTGGACCCTCTTCCATTACCCTGTGACACTCTGGTTTGACTGTGGAAGTACCCATAATGCTCCACTCCGACTGCCCCCGCCCCATGCCCTCTCGGTGGCATCCTATGGCAGTGTTCAGGGCTGCTCATTGTACTTATGGTCAATGTAGCGCCACTCGTCAAAAACCCGGATGGCGGCGTGTACGGATCGAGCAGACCCTTGGTCCCGTGAGATTCGGATCCTCATTTGGACCACGCCTCTCTGGGATATTGAGGAGCAGCACAGGCAGACGAAGCAAGGTTGTTGGGAGAAAAGGGGGCGGGGTCACGTTGTCAAGGGGCACGGTCGGTACTGATTGTTCTACCTTAAGTTTTATGATTAGGGGTGTAACAAACTGTTTATAAATTGGTGTATTGAGTCTATCTGACAGGGTGTCTGCTGTCTCCTTGCCTCCATTCACATGTTAATGCTTTGCCTACAATGTTTTATAGGATGGCACTAAACTGTTTTGTATTTATTCACCTTTGGCAGTTTTTTTATTGCTCAAAATATCTTGAAAACATGCAGTTTTACTCTGACTGGACTCATCTCTTCACAGATCCCACCTATAACTTAGTCCTGGCCTGTAAGTGGTGTCTAATTCTACACTGTGGAATGTTCCAGAGCAATGCCATCTCTGGGGAGACGAGCAGGTGGCATCATGCAAGATTGTTTTGTTTAAAATCAACTTCTGCTGTGATATGATCTTAAAGGATAGTCCTGGTGTGTACCTCTTTCATGCAGGGGAACCTCTTCTCACTTTCCAGTCCTGACGATGGGACGTCCAGGCTCAGCGGGTCCAAGGTCAGAGCATCCACAAAGGGGTTATCAGAGGGACCCTTCCCCCTCTGCTCTTCCAGCACCGCGTCCGAGTCGGAGTGCGAGCGCGTGGTGGGCATGGGGGCAGGAGGGGGGGCAGGGGAAGAGGAGATGGGAGCGACACTGGGGCTGTCCTGGGGAGGCGAGGAGGCTCTGTGCGGGGTGCCCTCTGCGCCTTCAGCCTGGCGGGAGGTAAGCTCTCTCTGCAACTGGGAGAAAGAGAAAGATAGAACTAGGGTTGTCAAAAGTATCAGAAATCAGATAGTAATCAATACTAAAACTTGTATCAAAACTACTCATTTAGCAAGTATTGACACAAGTCACATTCACCAGACAGAAATGAATCTTTTCAGAATAGCTTTAGAATGATCAGAACAGGTATAAGACCATATATAGCTGTACACACCCATGGACCGCTATGGGACCTATCTGGACGACTGAAGGATTACACAGACCTAAGGCCACATGGTTATATAAAGAAAGTACTAATATCACATTCTAAATCACACTGTCTGAAGAAAGA
Source organism: Periophthalmodon schlosseri (assembly GCA_000787095.1). NCBI lineage: Eukaryota > Metazoa > Chordata > Actinopteri > Gobiiformes > Gobiidae > Periophthalmodon > Periophthalmodon schlosseri. Next base: position 149,248 of record KN472075.1, on the reverse strand, counting down.
GTTTTATTATCATTGTGGTATCGGAGTATCAATCCTATTGTTTAGTATTGAAATAGAGTTTAAAATTTTAGTATCGTGACAACACTAGACATTCATCTTGTCTTCAGTTACGACTGATAAAGCTTTATTACTTTTAAGCAAACAACTTTGTTAGTGAGATGCGAAGGAAAATATTTACTAACAAAAGTTTTCTATCTAAAATAAAAAAAATCAATATATCAAAAATATATAGAAGACAAGATAACATGTTTCTTTGTCTTTGTCTTTTTTCTTCCATTATATTCTGCATTTTTCATTATGCGTGTAAGTAATTAATCAATAATTACTAGCGCACAAGTAATGTACATTTATGTGGAAAAATGGATTACAATATGACAGTTAAAGTGGGACAAATAGAGGTGTTAAACTGGGCAGTACCTGAAGGACTAAAGAAGAGCGTGAGGGGGGGGAGGCAGGGTCCAGAGGTATAAGGCACAGTGTGATTGGTCTAAGAGGTATCCACACTTCAAACTCCGCCCCTGCAGCCAGGTCTTTGTAATCAGAAACACCTGGCTATAATCAGGGCAGTCTTGTGTGATGTCACTAACTACTGGAAATAGCAGTCACCACTGAAGGCAGCATAATACATTTAGACGCTCCAAATGTACCTAGTCTGCACTAAAGTTGCCAAAAACTAGCCAAGGACTAGAAACGTTAGATAATGCTATTAAAACATCATATACACGGTTCAGTAGCGAAATAACTACAAACACCTGGCTGCAGGGGTGGAGTTTGAAGTGTGGATACCTCTTAGACCAATCACTGTTCCTTATACACCCCAACTCCGCCCCTCCTCCCTCCCTCTCATCTTTAGTCCTCCAGGTATTGCCCAGTTTAGCAGCTCTATTTGAAATGTGGTTGTGGGTGGAGTTTAGGGGTTTAGTCCCACTTTAAGTTCAGGGATGTAGGCGGGGACTGGTGGTAGGTGAAAACAGAAATATTCTGAGCACTAAAGCAGGACCATTACTCAGACATGCATGGATCACTCAAAACAGAATTCTGAGTAAGCTAATGATGAGGGAACACCGGTGTAGCAAATTATAAGCACAGCTAAGTGGATTTTGCATAATATGTCCCCTTTATTGCCAAGGTTAAGTGTTTCAAACCAGTTCCACACAAATGCATCACTATTTCTTATCATTGCTACTTTTTTCTTGACCTGCTTTTCTCCTTTTACCACATCTGAATAATGCAACGTCTGTATCCTCTCTGTCTCTCCAAATCAGCACTTTTCAGGGTTTTTTTAGCCGCTAACGTGTGGAGTGCGTCTGCGTTTTCATGATTGGAGGCGGCTCTTTATATGTTAATCCGCGGCACTTGTGTTAAATTAAAGCCGAGGTGCCCAGTTCAGCTCATTACGATGGCTCACAGCGGACATCAATTATTCAGTGATTCCCTGAGTTTGGTCTCTCAGGCACAGGCAATTTCAGAGCACTAAACAGGATAGACACAGACTGCTGTAGTGCGGACTCACTCACGCATTTATATACAAAGAATACTGGTTACTTTTGCTTTTGAAGGACATTTTAAAGGTGCACTATGGAGGAGGGTCCATTACTTCCTTGCCTGGAATATTCCAAAAGTATGCGGGGCAGGGTACTGACACCGCCAGGCCAAGTTACAGGTCAGATCTGTGCAGAGGTGACCGTGCTCACTAGAGGAATGCATGTTTTTCAAGGTATTCTTAGGCAATGTTACACCTGGAACTGAATACAAGAAGATAGATAAGTTAATGCCATACTGTGGACCATACCATGTAGTTATGACATCTCCATGGAGACAAACAGATGCTGAACTCTTACCAGAAATGTTACATAGTGCACCTTTAACCAGGAGGGACTTTGAAAGACTAGTTTTTGAACTGATAAACGTAGGTGCTTAAACACTGGTAGGTGGTGTTAACGATCTGATGAAGGAAGAGAGTGAAAGAACGAGGGCATGAGCCTCTGTGGGGGATTCACTGTTTTTGAAAGAAATATCCAAACTTATGATCCACAAATGCTGAATCTTTACGGCTTAAAGTCCTTTCAACTCATGACAATCACGCCTTTGGAGATGAGTAATGGCACCACTTTCTGAAGCCAATGTGAAAAAATGATTTGTTTCATGTGGATAGGCCCAGTATTTACAGAGATATTAATCAAAAACCAGGCCAACCGATCTGCAATCTGACTTTTAAACAGCAAATTCCACCATAGAATTCTGACCTGTCCTCTGGCTCCATTTTAAATTATTGAAACTTTGCATGTCATCAACATCTGGGGGTGTGATGCTAACTGTAGGCACTGCTCTGTCTAAAGCTCTGTCTGACTTTAATCTGATTTTTAATTTAACACAATCTGACCACATAGAACTGACTTGCTGACCTGACTGGCTGAACTTCAACATGTGAGCTGATTTGTGTTGTTAAACAAGTCCCTCTCAAATAACATTACAGTCACAAGTTAGTTTTTTCAGCCACTCTCAGCTTTTTTGTTGAAAATCAAACATATAAAAAGGACCATGAAGACTGGTATTGATCACAGACTCCTAAAAATGTGTTGTTTAAATCCATTTTGTATTTTTTCTTGAGTTTTCAGATAACCTAAACACTTATCTGGCTGTGTTTGCTAATGTGTGCATTGTGTCACCATGGTAACTGCTGAACATTCTGCCATAAACAAACAAGCAGAACCCCCTCAGTGTGATGCCACTGCAAAGTATCAATGGGGTTTCTAACGTTGCAATGTCACGTAAACGCAACCTGTTTACCGTGATCCTGTGTCTTACCCGGTCCATCTTGCGGTGCATCTCCCTCATGCTGCTGTCCCACTCTTGTCTCTCGCGCTCAAACTGGTCCATGAGCTCGCTCTTCTCGCGGCTCCACCTCTTCTCGCCGTGCTGCAGTTTCCAGCGCAGGTCCAAGGTGGCACTGTGGCTCTCCGACAGCAGCCTCTTGTGCTCCTCCCTCTCCTGCTTAAACGCCTGGTCTGTGTCTGGGTCGGCTTCTCTCTCTTCTCCCTTCAACTGTAATCAAGGAACACATTTAGGAGGTATACATAGATAGAGCTATATAGATAAAGTTGTTTTCAAGAAGTGATGTAGGCCCCAAAAGCAAAGATTACAGTTGAATTCTTTGCACAGTGGACAAAAACTCTACCAACTGAGCTACTGTGACCCCTACTCCAGACCTCGAGTTGTGTTTTGTATCATTCACATAGGAGTAACCCTTCATTATTTGTCTGTTTACATCGGCAAAGCTCAAAATGCCCTGTTCCACCTTGTGATATCATGAAGCGGTAGTTTTAAAGTTACCAGCTACCATTTATCTTTTGTTTAATCGAGACTGGCAATTTCAGGGCTGAAACTATCCAAATGATTCAAGTGACCCTAACCCTAACACTTCCTGTATTACCACATGACATCACAAGGTGGAACAGAGTGTTTTCAGTTTGAGAGAAGAACTCAGAAGAAGAAGAAATATGCAGGCTTTGTGTATTAAACGTGTGAATGAAACAAAACAAAACTCCAGGTATGTTTTAGATGAGGAAACAACATTATAACATAGATCAGAAAATAGCATAATATGGGCTCTTTAAGGAAGAGGGGCAGCTGCAGTGCAATGCTGAAGAGACCCCTTTCTAGATCTAAGACAACATATTGCTTAAAAGTACCTTATTTTATTTTTATTAGCAAAAATAAACTACACAAACTAACTAGAGGACTAGCCTATCCTGCGCATTTGTCACACTGCATGGGCTCATCCCAGTTAACCATCAAATCAATGTCCACTGCCTTTTAAGAATTAAAAATATCTCTAACATGTTTTGAGATTTTAGTCATGCTATAATGTTGTTTCTGTTTTTAAAATACATGCTTCGTGTTGTGATTACTTTTATTAGCATATGTCTTAAAAAGTTTGTCTCAGTCTTCAGAGAATTCAAAAACTTGTTTCCAACTTGTGATGTCATTAAGTGGCATCCCAGACCTGACCAAAATGCATCTAAATTTTGGCGCGAGCAGCTATTGTTTTCAGCCAAATTTCAACAAGAAAAACTGAAAAAAAAAAAAATTTGTATGCCCATGATAAATTACTTTTCCTTTTTCAAGCTATAACGTGAAATACCAAAACAAAAATACTCATATTTCAAAATGGCAGAATAAGGCCTTGTACAAGACATTTGAAAAGCGATTAGGCTGAGTGCTTGTGTAATGACTACAGTGGCCATCAGAAGTGACAAACAGACGATTCATCATTCAAGTGGCAGCTGTCCTTGTTTCTGTTGGTCTCAAGAGGTAATTATCTTTTGAAAGAAGTCCAGTTGTTTATGTATTTTAATTATTTAACTTTACCAGAGCTGCTAAAGATGCGGTTACAAAATTTTACAGAAGTGTGTAGCCAAAAATTGTACCTAAGTAAGAGTAAAGTTACTTCAAAATAATATTACTCAAGTAGAAGTACAGTGGTCCGAGAACTGACCCAAGTAAGAGTACACAAATATTTGGAAAAAAGTACTACTCAAGTAAAAGTAACTTAAAGAGTACTGTCAGGACGTAACATCTATTTATAATTTTGAAGTTAATGTAATTTGAAGGACAAAACGTTAAATAATGCACAAAGTCTGGTATTTTCATTGAAGCACAAATGTTCAAATCATTTCATATTGTCAACATAAAGCTTCTGTCACTTATAAACTTACTCACAGTGGGAAGAGGAACCAAAACTTTTACTCAAGTAAGAGTACTGTTACTTTAGTAAAAATATTACTCAAGTGCTAGTAAAAGTATGCTGCTTGAAAAGTATTCTGAAAAGTACAATTTCTTTAAAAAGTTACTCAAGTAAATGTAACCGTGTAAATGTGACTGAGTGCGACCCAGCGCTGAGACCCCTCTCCCTTTAATCTCCGTGCAAAGTCACTTCCCCTTCTGAGCGCTATCACAACACAATCAGCGTGCATCCCGCTAATGAAACTACTGCACATCGCGTCAGGTTTGTGAAGTTGTAGTGTATTGTTTTGTATCCTGCTTTTGTATATTTGAGGAGAATCGTTGTGTGGGAGCATGACAATTCGAACCCTCCTTGCTAACAGTAAGGAGGGTTCAAATAGGGAGGTCGCTAAATTACTGAAACATTCAAGTAAGTAAATAAGTAAATTTGATTTACTAAGTGCTTTGCATGAATAAACTGAAATAGAAGTAGAAAAAATAGAAAAATTAAATGAAGTAACAACCCAGTCAGCTAAAAGCTTTTCTAAAAAGGCGAGTCTTCAGCTGCTTCTCAAGAGTCCACTGAATCGGCCTCACGGAGGGCAAGGGGCTAGATGTTTGCATGGATGACACCTAAAACTTCTTCAGGCATGTTTTTGGTGTGGGAACAACATTAAAACATGGTAGAAAGCTAAAAAAAAAAAAAATACGTTCTCTTTAATTATTTCAAAAATCTATTATTCACATTCTGAGTGATTGTAGCCCTACTTTCCCCCCCTCATATTTGTCAAGAGAATGGTTGGATTAGTACAAGGCAACAAATGTGTAATTACAGGTAAGTCTTGTGTAATTTTAGCAGAGGCAGTGATCCGTGAATCTGCACATGTCCAAACTCACTGGAGCATATTGTCAGCGCTGTGGCTTTAAAGACTGGCTGCTGGGCTCCATCTGTACCTGTGTGATCTGGCTCTTCATCGCGGTCTCTCTCACTGCCCACTCGGCCTTCTCACTGGCGAAGCTCTGCTGAAGCTGCCCCCGCCTCCTCTCTTCCTCCCTCAGCTCCTCCCGAAACTCCTCCAGCAGAGAGCGCAGGGCCAGTAGGAGGCGCTTGTTCTCACCAAACTGGGAAGAAATAATGGTTAGGATAAGGTTAGGATGATTCATAAGGATTAAACCAGGAAAAAGAAAACATTGTAATAAGGTTGTCAAAAGTATTGAAAATCAGATACTAATCGATATTAAAAAGAGTATCAAAACTAAGTACTGATTTGAGGAAGTATCAATACTAAAAAGTCACATTCACAGGAAAGAAATGAACCTTTCTTAAATAGCTTTAGAATGATCTTGAGTCAACTGAGTCAGGACTAATTCAGGACTAGAACAGGACCAAACCAAGTCTACATCAGAACGACTAACTACTTACTACTACTACTACTACTTACTACTACTACAACAAATACTACTACAACTATTACTACTCCTACAACTACTATTACAACTACTACTTACTATTACTACATAGTTTTAGTTGATAGGAAACATTCAGGTACTATTTTGCCAATGATGTTTTAGTTTTAAATTGAAGAACCTAATTCTTCTTCAAATCAGAAAAGAATGTAAGTTAAAAAATAATTACTTATTTCTCGTTTTCAATTCCGATAAAAAATTATGCTATAAGTAAATGCTTCTAAATGTTATTAAAAATACAATTCCACTATATATGGAAGTTCAGTGTTATCGTCTTTTCCCTTTAAGACAAAGCTCACTATAAGTGCTCAATCAATTCACTGTAGCCGCTCTGTCCTCTGCCACAGCATCCTGTTGTGACTGCAGAATCTCCCATTGTCCTTCCCATCTCTATCTCCTGTCCTCACTCCCTCTCTCATTCTTTCTCCTTCTCTCTCTCTCTGTCCTTCAGAGGTAGGTAGCACTCAGTTAATTGTACGTTTTCTCCTCCCTCTCCCCTCTCT
>KN472075.1:113830-134392 GCA_000787095.1 Periophthalmodon schlosseri | reverse complement strand
CTCCTGGTGTCATTATACAGACTCACACAGAGGAGCTGCAGGGAGAAGCACAGAGACGATGAGGAGGAGGAGGAGGAGGAGGAGGAGGCAGTGGACGTGTATGAAGAGTGGACAAAACACACAGAAGACAAACCAGTGAGGGAGGAGCGTGGTCGGACGGGAACGAATGAAAACTGAACACACATGATGGGGTAAACTTAAATACGCTAAAGGGCTGCACAATGTTTGGAAAAAGTGACTTTTCAACAAATATTAATCAGCATTAAGTGGAATGAATGGTTCCTTAATGTGAATGGTTGGAACCGGATCTCAATTTTTTTTCAGATTTGTGTGCACTTTTATACTGATTAACGCTGAACCAACACAAGAATCAACATGGAAGCAGAGCAGGAAACACTAGTGAGAGCTTTTTACACAGAAACATATTTGGCATCATAATAACAGTTACGATTTTAAATTATTATTATTGTAATGTTTAATTTAGATTACGCATAATTTCAAAGGGTAAACACACTCCCACTCTCAGTTTGAACCATTTTAAGCAAATCTGATTGTTTGTTGTTGTTGATTGGTTTGTTGTCCAAAATGAGTTATCACACTGGCTTCTGTCATATAAATAAATAGTAAAAGAGCCAGTCTTTTGAATGGCTCTTTGCAGTAAACAGATCCAAAAGATTTGTATTGCATAAAAGAGCCAAAAGTCCCATCACTAATCATCAGTGAGATGGTATGGTCTTTTTAATGGAAGAGGTATACAGCCAATCTTCTGTCAGTAAAAGCATGTGGTTTGGAGCAGAGTTCAGACTTTGGGGGAAGAACGGCATTTTAAGTCAAATTAATGTAGAAAATGTATCCTAACTAGCCACATTAAGTTAAATGAGTTTCGAACCACAATCCCTCTGGTTGGAGGGCGAGTGCTTAAACCAAAGTTCCACCATAAAATTAGGGTCGGTGATAAACAAAACACATTTTAGGAATAAATTAGGTTATTAAAACTATAATTAAACTAAACTCAGTTAAGTTAGCCAATATTTACAGTAGACTAAATAATAAATAATGAAATTGTGCAGCCTTGATATGCAAAGGGTAAACTAAAATAAAAAAAAAAAAAATACAAGGATTCTACAGTACAAAGAAAAGCGCAAACAAAAAGACCAACTTAAAGATGACAGCGTATGAGAGAGACGAGAACAGCACTAGGACCAGGATGAACAGGATAATGGGCTGAAACATCTATAAATGTGCCAATGGAGGAGGAGGAACACAGAAGGGGCACACAGAGGGAACAGGGAAATGCAAAAGAGTCGGTTATGAAGCGCATGCAATGAGGAGGTTTAACATGAGTCCAAACCAACAGCTAAAACAGATACCAAACGCCACAGCTAGGACGCTAACAGGCTAACGGGCTAGACAACACAAGCCGTGCACAGCCGCGAGTGGGACAAGCAGTTGGCTCAAGGTGCATCCAGAGACCATAAGATGCACACACTGTATTGACATAATACAGGAAGTAAAAGATATTTAAAGCAGAAAGTTTACATATCCCATAGCATAAATGTTAAATAAATGTGGTTATTTTTAGTTTCGACATTCACCAAAGGGATGATTCTTAACACTAAACAGCAGCTACAATGCATGCACTCAAATAAAATGAATCTTAAATCTTATTATTCATTATTTTATGTTTATCTAAAGCAAGTAGTTTGATTTTAAGTTAATCTACTTAAAATATGTAAGTTCAACCTAACATTGTTCACCATTATAATTAACATTAACATTAAGATAATAGAATACATGTATTTAAATTTCAACATTTTTACTAATGCAGGCCTTTTGTGAAAGCTCTGACTATAGAATGAATTCTGCTACTCTATAGTCCACAGTTTTTAAAAATCATTTGATACAGATCAGTTGAAACTAATTTTGAATGCATTAAAAATATGCGTTTAAAATGGTAAAGTCAATGTAAAATTTTATTCATAATTGGCACTACAATGTGCAATTGCATCTTGCAGTGACAAAAATAGTTGATGTCATTGTCTTTGGTGAATGTAATAAAACCATGCTTAGCTAGTACATTGTGAAAGAAAAGTTTTGGTATTAGTCGCTGTATTTTGTGTAGTAGTTTGAGGTCATTCCACCCAGCTTCACCCAGACTAACAAGCAGAGATCTGTCAGGCAGGAGCAGAGGCAGGAGCAGAGCACGGACAAGATGTGAACATGAAGCAGCTTCAGTCAGCTACCCTCACAGAACACAAACAGCACCGGCTAGTCTGACTGTTAGGGAACTCCAACATGGCCGCCTGTTATGCAGAGATCAACATAATGAACCTAATTTGGAGACTGTTCACTTTTAAACAGGGGCAGAAAGCAGGATGCAAGGCAGCTTCATCCAACGGACACACATGCACCTCAAGACTCTTCCTAAGGTGGCATCCAATGGCTTTGTCAAAATAGAAACATATTGCCACCTAAGGACCAAACAACATAATGTTTTCCATCAAAAGTCTGCAAGGTGCTGTATAGGGCAGACTGATTTTGTTGCCTTTCCAACTGCAGACAGTCTATCCTTAGTGCACAGTTGTATCATTGTAATTGTATAATAATATATATCTCAGCAGCCACTCATGGTCTGAATCAAACTTTTTCAAGAACAAAGTGTTTGCTAACTGGGTATTGTACTTGTAAATACACATACTGCAAGAGAAATTCGATTTGTGTGCTGTACAGAGGGCGCACCCTGCCAGCGCAGTTCTTGTTATGTTGGCCTACTTCATCCGAGGTATAATACTCCCTACAACGGAAGCATAACCAGACTGGTCTGCACTGGACTGGACAACACTATCACAATGTCTTGGGGGTTTATGTCTCCTGGTCCTGGGTCCCGTGCTGATGGTAAATAAACTTCTCCTACATTAGAACTCCAGCGTCATGCCTCTTCTCTTCAGCTCTCGGGTTACTACAACTTTTTCCACTCACACCAAGCGCTGCATTATCCAGCCCATTGAACTCTCTTTCACAGCCCTGCCAAAGCACAGACAGCCAGCAGCAGCAGACAGTGAGAGGTGAGTGTGTCTGTGGGCAGATATGGGGATGCAGATGTGGATGCTATGGTGCTGAGCAGTGGCTGGTCCATGGGTGGTCCTGAGTGGTCCATGGGTGGCACTGGGTGGTGGTGGGTGGGGGTGAAAGGGGAGGTGCCCGGGGGTAGAGCTGGGTGGCATTTTGGTGGAGCTTTGTGACCCTAAAATCTCGGCTGTGCATGGGATGTGTGTTCAGCTACAGATGTCAACATGTTTTAGAACAATGAAATCAAGCATTCTAGCAGATCGACTAGATTCAAGTTAAAAGAAGAACGTTTTTGGATTAGAATCAACATTAAATATTATCTAGACTGATGTGATGCTAGTTGGTAAACAACTGATACATTTCAAGGGGCATTCCAATAATATATTTAACAAAATGCATTCTATACACTGCCCCAACGTTTTGAAATTGGTTTTGTAAAGTAGCAATAACCAAAATAATCACACTTGAACCTTTTCCGTTTTAGAAATCTTACCTGAAAGTCAGTGCCCAGGTCGCGTCCAAATGTTGCTATGGGCGAATCCCGGGACATGGAGGTGACTGTGGACAGGAAGCTGCTGGATTCGGTGAGATTCGGCATCGGAGAAAGATCTTCCGTCCTGTCCCTAAACGCCTCTCCAACGTGCTCCAATTTCTCCATAAAAATGTGCAACTCCGTCCGAAATGCCTTCATCCGCGTGTTTATGGTGTCCAAAATTTGAGTATCAGGTTTGGAAGTGGAAGAACTGCTAGCATCTGTAGCTTCTCCAGTTGTTACCACTAATCTTCCTTCGTAAACCAAGCTATCTGTATCAGTTATAAGTCTATCCACAGTTTTGCCTAACCTATCTGCTTCCCGTTTTACATTGTTAAAAGACTCCCTCTCCTCTCTCCTACGATTTGCTAGCTCAGTAGCACTTAGCTCGCTACCATCTGAAGGCTTGATACTGCCAAACCCAGAAGTTGTACCCGTTTTTTCAAATAGATCATCAGAATCACTCTCCCCGCCAATTGGGCCCTCACGTTTAGGCTGTAGTAGCATTAGCCTGTTAGCTTCTTCCTCTTCGGCTGCCTGATCTGCGTCGCTATCCCTTGGGCTAGCTGTGCGTGTTGCTGTGTTAGCCGCCAAATCATATCGCTGGACGTTGGAAAGTAGCACGCGGTTTTCGTACTGTAGCTTCATGACTTTGCCGCTAAGTTCGTTTATCTGTATCCGCGCAGACTTGAGCTCTTCCATGATTAAGCTAGACCCATTCCCACTTTTATACAATCCTGCTTCACTGCTTTCTTCTCCTATTGCGCTACTCCCGCTAGGTCCAAACTTAAAACGATTCAATTCGGATGTTAGCTGCCGATTATGATCTTCAATTTCAGATATTGATCTTCTTAAAAGCTCTGCCTCCTCTTCCACAAACTGTAGGTGGCGCCGTAGTTCGCTGGCCGATTCTAGCGCGTCTCCTCCGTACGGCGAAGACGGCATGCTTGAAAACGGTTCGCGACCAAAACAATCACGTTCATACTGGCAACGGATGTCCTCATTTTCAGCGCGCAAGCTACGATTTTCAACTTCTAGCTCTACGATCTTTCTACCCAAGATGTTAGCTTCTTCTTCCACTAATTTGAGGCGTAGACGTAGTTCGGCCTCCCGCGTAGAGTGAGGGCCCCCTCCAGAGCATTCGGCTAGCGGTAACGGGCTGTCCACATCTCCATAAACAGACTTGTATTTCTGCAGTTCTTGTTCTAGTTCATCTTTTTCGCGGCTAAGTTTGGCCATCTTCTTCCTCATTAGACTGGACTCTTCCTTGACGAACTGCAGCTGACAGCGAAGGTCTGCACTGTCCTCCTAAAAATAACAGAGAAAATGGGGTCAGTTCATTGCTATGTTCTTAATACTGCCTGGAATGTAGAACTGTAAAAGAGCTAGCGATCCATTCTATATAGTTAGCTGTACAGGCAAAACTATAAAGTTGCAGGATTTACAAGTTTTCGATATTTGTTTTAATGGAATATAAACCGTTTAAGTTGAAGTATGTAAGTGGTTTAGCTGTATACTATAATTCTGACTTAGTCCTGGCTTCCTTGTAAGATGTACTAAGAAACAGATAAAGGTGCACTAAGTAACTTTTCTGGTTGAGGTTCTGCCACAAAATTGTCTCCATGGAGATGTTATTGCTTTGCCTGGAATGTTCCATAGTATGGCAATAAACCTATCTATGCCCAAGATGACCACCAAGCCAAGTTACAAGTCAGATCTGTGGAGAAGTGACCCCGCTCACAGTAACAATGCATATTTTTTTCAGCAGTAAAACATCTCTAGTCACTAAATGCAAGATAGATGGCTTTTAAAGCCATAATGATGAACATTCCAGGCAGAGCAAGAATATCTCCATGGAGACAAGCATGTAGAAGACCCTCAATCAGAAACAATACATAGTGCACCTTTAAAACCTGGTGTGAATGTGTTTTTTTTCCGTTAGTCGTTGGTTTACTTGCATTGGTCTTATGATCTGATGTCGTACTCCCAGATGGGGGACAAGAGCCAGTTTACCATATTGATAGTTTGCGGCGACATAACGCTGGGGGTGTAATGCATGTATGTCTATGGTGGAATGTTCAGCAGTTACCATGGTGATACAAGGCAAGCAAGAGCAAACACTGCCAAAACGTTTTAAGGTTGTCTGAAAGCTCAAGTGTTTAGGTGAAGAGTGTCTAACTGAAAAACTGTTGGCTAATGCTAGCTAGATTGTGAATGAAATATTATTTGAGAGATACTTGTTTAACAGCACAGATCAGCTTGTGATCTGCAACCTGTTGTAATTCTAACTAAGTCTGTTGTTTATGGTCAGATTGTGTTTGACCAAAGCTCACATTAAAGTCCAGGTTGAGTAACAGAGCTTCAGACAGAGTAGAGCCTCCAGTTTGTGTAAACTGCTGATGACATCAGCTACAAAATATTAATTGATTATATTGTACTTTGCAATGAAAAGGTAAATGCACAAATAGAAAAAAAGCATTTTAACATTATTAATTTTCGCTGTTATTAGATAATAAATCATCTGTATTAAATAATATTGGCCTACAGAATGTTGTGATGCCATCTGAAACCCAGCAATATAAACTGAATGCAGACACACTGTACTCACCTGGTTTGTGGATTTCTTGTCTTTGAAACTATCTCTCCCTCCTCGCCTCCGCTGAGCCATCTGCAACAAACAAGAGAAATCAAAGTTAGTTCAAACAACAGCCAAAATGAGTCTAGTGTTACAGTGCACACAGAAGAATGAACCGGTGTGAAAATGAAAATGCTAGTTTGATTGCGAGTCGGCCCTTGGCACTTTTCTCTCTTGTACATATTTGGTAAATTATTTTGGAGCAGTGGATAGGACAGATGTAACGTTTCTGGGCAATGTGGGCATATCCAACCAAAGCACAGGTAGACCAAAGGAAGGCACTGTATAATAACTACTCTATTTACAGTCTTAACAAAGCATGAACAAAGGCTTAATTCATAATGACCAAAATGGTTTAGTAAGAATGATTCAGGCTTAGTAACCTCTTAATTAAGGGGTTAGGATATCAATTACGTACTTACTAAGCCTGAATGTGTAGGTGTAGTTATTATAAAGTTTTAATGACTAAAGATTTTCAAGACATTTACTACACTAGAATTTATATCACCTTTAAATCACATTGCACACAAACCAAAAGTGCAATTCAAGCAAGTCATATTTATATTAAAATGGCTGCCCCACATAACGTCCATGGTTAAAGTGAAACAAAACACTAAATCAATCATTTTTTGCCAATTTTAATGCAAATTTGCAGCTTTCCAGTTTAACAGCTCTATTTGAAATGTGGTTGTGGTCAGAGTTTAGGTGTTTAGTTCCACTTTAAATGTTGAAAATGTATGTTATTGATAAGCAAACCAGGTCTCACTTTCACACTTATAGGTCAAAGAGGTAGCTGAGTTCAATATTAGTGTATATGTGCACTGATGCTGATCCAGTGCATTTTTTAAAGCCCTTACTCATGAGCAGGTGCACAGGAAGCCGTTACATATGGGGCCTCTGTTTGTGCATCTGAGTTGGCAATATCCAGGAACACTGTAAATCTGGAGAGATCTTACATAATGCACACACGCACAGGTCAGCTAACATAAGGGAAAGTACCAAGATTTGGCACTGTGTGAAAGCTTCTAATCTCTATGACACGCACACATCAACAACAGGCGTATTTGAAGAACAAAAGGATGGATAAAATAAATGGAAGCTTGAATTTCAATTTAAAGGGCCCATATTACACTGTTTTCTGAGCTATGTTATAAAGTTGTTTCCTCATCAAAAACCAGGAGTTTTGTTTTGTTTCATTCGCACTTTAACACACTGAGCTATGTTATAAAGTTGTTTCCTCATCAAAAACCAGGAGTTTTGTTTTGTTTCATTCGCACATTTAACACACAAACCCTGCATAATTACACTGAGTTCTTGTCTCAAACAGAAAACACTCCACAACAGGAAACGCTCCACTGTGTTTTTAAACTCCATACACCAGAATTATTTGGATAATTTCAGCCTTGGAGTTGCCCATCTCTACTGAAGAAAAGGTAACTTGAAAACTACCTACAGTTTGATCTTTGAAGATGTAGACAGACTAATAATAAAGGATTACTAAAAAACATGTGTGAACAAAACAAAACACAACTCCAGGTATGTTTTTGAGGCGGTAACAACATTTCAACATGGCTTAAAGCTCATAAGAGTCAATTTTGCGTAATATAGGACTTTTAAAATCCAGCTAGGTTCAACATTTGTGGATTTTCCTTTTAGATATTATGCAAATACCTTGTAATCGATATAGTGTCCCTAGTTTCACATCTACATGACTGTAACTTATAACTTATTTATATAATAATAAAACTACCAAAAGGTATGACCAACTTGTATAGTATGGAGTATGCACATTTTTTTTTTTTACATGTATTTGAGAATAATTTGTCTTGCCTCAGTACAGATATTTTGTATTGAGGTCAAAATAAGTGTGCTGTTTACTGTCCGCATCCAACTATAAAGAGTTTTCTTTAGTCTAGTCTAATTTCGCTTTAATGGCAAAACTCTGCTCTGAGTTGTAAAAAGCGCTTATAAACTCATCACAGTGAATAATTAGGATGCACGGGTCCAAAAAGCTAGTAGCAATGGCATACTTATATGAAGAAATACAGTTACCTCCTCCTATACATTATCACAATAAATATCGTTTTATGAGAGTAAAAGTGAGATCATGCAGTCAGCTGGTTTGGCCCCCTACTGGTTGTGTTTTGTACAGCAGTAAAGAGAATCCCTGTAGGAGCTTTGCACTCACTGCGTCTAATCCTCCGTCTCCCCAGAGATCAGCTTTGTCAATGGAGCCGAATTAAACCAGGGCTGGAGATAGTGACACAATGTTATAAAGGGGAGGGGGTGAAATGGAGCAACTATTGGGGTTAAGTAAGACAGGCTACATACTGTCTTTTTAAGTCAAATGTATCAGCGCAGGGCCTATGGGGTTAAGGTTAGCCCACATACATATAATCATTTTGCACTCAGAGCAGCAGGTGTGACTGGGGCAGCCTGGGCAGTGCCAGTCTGTGCCAGTCTGTGTGATTATTATAGTGACACAGATGTTTGGCTTCAAGAAGAATGGACTGTCTTGGGACCTGCTCCACTCACTCCACCAATCTGAATCATACACACAACACACAAGGCTAGGCTGTGTTCACATTTACATCATATTTGGGACTGAACTTGGACTAAACCAGGCAAACATGGACTACACCAGGACAAAACCAGGGCCAGAACAGGACCAAACCAAGCAGAGGTGACTGGGGGCTAAAGAACAGTTTAGGAGATGGGAATATTTCACTGCCTCTTTCAATATTTTATTTCTCTTCCAAAAAATCCAGTATAAATTTTAGTCTTACGTTCTGAATGTAATTTTGATCAAAGTATGCATTTTGAGTATGTCTTCAGAAAAACTTTGAGGAGGGCTCATTACACAAATAAGGCACAGTTACTGCAGGTAAAATCTACCCATGGCTCTAGCTGGACTACAGCGAGGTGTGGACTCTAACTGTGTCTCTGTGTGGGAATGATGCAGCATTCATTATACTGTCAGTCTGCTCTCAGGGGGACGGCACTTAACTCATGATGAAAACGCATGTCCAACCGAGCAAAGAGCAGAGGAGCTGTGCACTGCCCCTACAGCCAAAGAGCCACAGAGTGGACACCAGACGATACCTGTTTTACATTTCAAACATTTCAGAGGAATAGACTTGATAGTGAATACCAAATCCGATACCATGATGATAAATTTAAAAAATCTCTTTATTTAGACAATAGAAGGTCATTTTCAACATTAAATCTTCGTGTTCTCTTTGATCTTACCATGCTGTTTTGTATCTGTGTAATCGCTCAGTCGTCCAGGTAGGTTCCATAGTGGTCTATGGGCATATATTAGTCTATGTGGTTCTGATACAGCTCAAGATCATTCTAAAGCTATTCAGGGAAGATTCATTTCTGTCCTGTGAATGTGACTTTTTTATGTGAATTTTTCCATGTAGTTTTGCCCAGGCACAGATATATTGTAAGAGCAGCTCTTAAAAAATAAAGTAAAAATATGATCAGTGTGTTGTGTCTGCTTCTAATTGTAAAGCGTTTTATTGTCCAATAATCAGAAAGTTAGCATGCTAGTTGTTGCCAGCATTACTCTGACAACAAAATTCCACTCTGGCGTCTGAAAGTTGTGAAACTTGTTTATAAGTGGAGTGGTCACAGTGAGGTGTGAATGCTTTGCCTACAGTTTTCTACAGTACGGCACATTTAAGCCCTTAAAAGAGGGCATATTTATATGTCATTCATGCATGTTTGAGGAATCTAGCGATCTCTCCAGGGCCCTATTCGAACACTTCTTACGGCTAACAGCTTCTTAGAATTTTGTCACAGCAATTTTCCATATTTAAACAAAAGCATGATACAAAACAATACACTACAAGTTCACAAACCTGATGTTCGTGAAGTTGTGTAGTTTCATTAGTGGGATGCGCGCTGACTGTCTGACAGCGCTCTGAAGGGGGAGTGACTTAGCGCAGAGAGCAAAGGAAGGGGGGAGTCAGAGCATCAAAAACGAAAGTAAAACTCATTAAACATGTTAATACGTTGCTTTATGTGAATATAGCATTTTCCAAAAAATAAAAGGAAACATAGTGATCTAAATATGTGATATATTATTAGCAATTAACACCCCATAGAAGTGTAATAGCCTCTCTTTAACATCTCCATGGAGACAAACATAGTCAAGTGTCCCACATGTGACTCTGCAGTAAGTCTTTTCCATTGTGGCGTTCCTGTTTTGCTCTGTTTGTATAATATGAATCATTTTTGGAGCAGGAGCGGGATTACATCAAACAATGAGCTCAGCAAAAATCCCCAAACTTAGAAAGACGAGGGAACAGGAAAACTCAGGGGCGGAGGTACGGCTGCAAGATTAATCACAATCTGAATGGACCAAATTAGCAAATCGCATAGGCTGCAATTTTTGGAGTACCATAATTTACTCTACAAAAAAACAAAAACCTCCTGTCTAATTCTGCATAAAAAGTAGTTTATATCTGTACAAACATGTTCTGAAATGTTATTTTTGTATTGGCATTTCATTTATATCTGTACAAACATGTTCTGAAATGTTATTTTTGTATTAGGCATTTCATATTTCAGTCTTTTTGTCAGTTCTTCTGGGCGCCTTTAAAATGTGAACTTTGAACAGAATCCTACTTTAAAAACACCAACTGCAAATCTAATCACAATGCTTGTCAAAAAAATCACAATTAGATATTTTCCCCAAATTGTTCAGCCCTATAATGAAGAACTGAAATAAACTGCATTCCTCCCCACAACAGCTTGAACTATTTCTGATACTGAGAGCATGCAGAGACTAGCTTCATAATGGGATTTGACGGGAAATGGTGTGACCAGGCAGGACATAAAAGAGGGCTAGAAGGATGGAGGGATAGAGGGAGGAGAGGCGGAGACAGATAACGCCCTGTAATATAAAGCCTTCGACAGCCTAAGACCCAACACAACAGAATACATTTGGCTCAAAGCACAAAGCTCTAACCCGGCGTCTGAAATGTTTAGCAGCAGATTATATTAGCGCAATCTGGATGAACAGTTAATCCCGTTCGATAAATTAATTAATAAGTGAATACATCAAATGGTTTTTTAGCTGTGGATTGAAATTTGGCCTCCCAGAGCACTGTAAAAACTGAATATGTACAGGAAGAAAATGTTCACTAAAACTAATGTTCATAGTGTTTATTTTTGATTTATTCTCATCTGTTTCGTACAGTGTAGACCATCCATGGGTTTCAGAATGATAATTAGGAGTGTTGCCATAGTGATTAACAATTTTAAAATAAATATTCAGATCTTTTGAATTGGAAAAAGTCTTATTTTAAAGCAGATTGGGCTGAAACAATTACTCAAGTAAATCGACTAATTTGATTACTAAAAAGCTTTGATTCTTATTTTATTGCCTCGATGATTCGTTTAATTATTATAATTAGTTGTTTTTGCACAGAGCCTACACAGCACCAACTGCAAAACTGTGGAGAGAGCGGTGTATTTTAGATCCACGAGCGAGGAGGACCGCGATGATGAAAACAAATCGGTTCACTAAAAGACCGCAACGAGAGGCAAAAGTACAGAGGCTAAAGTAAACTGCAGATTGAGCTAGTTCTGCAAAATGACTCGACCTCAGTGCTGCAGACAGAGCACAGAGCTCAAAGCACAACATGGATAAACCATAGACTGAACAAAGAAGTGGACTAAGGGAATGTGACAGGATAAACACTTGTAGAGGTAAACTTGTATCTTAGCTGAAGTGAAGTGATGACATAAAACTTTATTTTCTATTAAATTAATTCATAGAAACTGTAACTGTAGATCACACATTAAATGTGGCCTGCTTACAATTAACAAGCTAACAAATATTAACGTTATAACATGGTAGAAAGCTAAAAAAAATCTATTTTGCAGTAATAGGTGCATGAAAATCAAAAGTAATATTTTGAATTCAAGTCATTTTTTATAGTGATTCACTCACTATAAAAAATGACTTGAATTCAAAATATTACTTTTGATTTTCATGCACCACAGTAGCAGGATTGTATTTTCCAAAGTCATGTAGTGATTTATAGGCTTGTTATTTTTATAGTGAAAATCAATCCACAGTCATAGCACCTCCAGAGCACACGGTCTAAAGAAATGATGCCTCAGCACAATGTGGAGGTGCCATCTACTGAGCACTGTGGCAACAGCAAACCATAGTTAGCTAGTTTGCCATACAGAGTTTGATCAACACACCTTTCATGAGAAGTAACAACTGCATCCACAAATCTCCTCTTTGCTCTTTGCTCTAGGCCCCCTATTTCCTGGCAGCGCCAACCTTAGCATCCTTCTACCCATATTCACGGTCCCTCCTGTGTACCATATATTCACTCTTCCTCCTCTGTACCATATAGTCACTCTTTCTCCTCTATACCATATATTCACTGTTCCTCCTCTGTACCATATATTCACTCTTCCTCCTCTGTACCATATAGTCACTCTTTCTCCTCTATACCATATATTCACTGTTCCTCCTCTGTACCATATATTCACTCTTCCTCCTCTGTACCATATATTCACTAACCTTTCTCTGAATATGTCCAAACCAATTAGTTAGAATTAGTTAGTTAGGTTAAAGTGGTGACATCTTCATGGAGACAAGCACCCCCTACCAGAAAAGTTACACAGTGTTCCTTTAAGTTGTATTGATCACAGTTATGAATGAGAGTGTAGAGTTACTCCTGTCTCCGTGCTCCTGTCCTCTTCTTTTCCTCATGTACTACTACTTCCATATTTGCGCACCATCATATTAACCAGCTCTCAAGGATACAAATTAATATAAATCTTCACACCCTTTCAATAGACTGCAGTGCCTCCTTCATATTGGATGCAGAGGGTATAGTTGCTTTTGTCTCCGCTCCTGTCTACACCTGTCTGCCCCTGTCTGCCCCTGTCTGTGGCGGTGAGACAGGCGACTGCTGCATCCGGAGGTCATCCCAAAGTCAGGCCCTCCCAGTGGAGACAGCCTCTTGTAAACAGCTTGTGTCTCTGCTCCTCACATCAATAGCTCCACACTGCAAAGGAGCACAGTACGGAGAACTTGCATTCGGGATTTTAATCATCATTTGAGTAGTTGTGACTAGTTAAAGAGGGGCTATTGGGCTGTGCATTGAACAGAATCTTATTTCTAACGGTAAGAAGGGTTTAAATAATGCCCGGGAGAGATCGCTAAATTACTCAAACATGCATGGATGACTTCTAAAACCTCTTCAGACATGTTTTTGATGAGCAAAAAATGCTACAACATGGTAGAAAGTTCCAAAAAGTTTATTTTGCTGGATACCCCCTCTTTAAGATTTAGTTACATGATGAATTATCACATGTGTAAAAGTGTTTCTATCTTGTGTTGATTTGCCAATGCAGAGATAAACAAATTGCAGTTACCCTATTGACACATTTATTTTCTCATTTCAAGCTAAACTGTATTCACTGAAGAAAAGATCCACGTTAAAGGTGCACTGTGTAACTTGTACATGGAGATGTTAGTAGTTTTACTATGCGCGGACTCACCTCCCCACAGATCTGAGCTGTAACTTAAGTTTGTGGCTACCTGCTTATTTCCACATTACAGTTATGTATACGTATACTGTGTTATATTCTTAGCAAAAGGACTGTCCAGAAAAAAATAAAATAAATAAATAAATCTAAAGCCCCCTTTTTCCATTTAATGATTTTATGTTGATCCAGACAAATTATTTGGATCTTAAAATATTTTTTAGAATGTATATGTAAATTATTCCAGTGGAAGAGGTGACATAATACATTAATTTATATTTATCAGGAAGTTGTAAATATCATGAAAGGTTGCATGTCTTGTAGAATATAACAAATTAAATCGAACTTAACTTTGGCAGCACATACAACACTGCACCGTGTTTACAGTACTGTACTGTTATATAGGGAGCCCAATTTTCCGACTGTGAGGAAAATGACAAGCCGAACATCAAACGTCCTACACTAATGCAGACGAATTAAAAAGACATTTATGGGAGTCTGGAGCCAGTGAACGCAGCACAGACATTAAAGCCCCTATTCTAATGTAATAAGGGACATTTGGATCATTGCAAATCACACGAAATCTCAGTACCTTACGCCGACGTTACACAGAGTTCTACTTTTATTTTAGTTGTTAAAAAGTTGTTCATTTAATATTTAATGTAAGTGGACCTGTTGTGCATAATCAACTTGTTAGAGCTTTTAACCATGTTATAATAGTAGTAGTAGTAGTGTTAAGTCGTTTTAGATAAATATTGCAATTTAAAATATCCAAATTATAACATGATGATCCACGGTCATAGATTATAGCAGACACAAGTACAATAGTTTTTGTCTCATGCGCCTCAGTGCCTGGTCCCCAACAATAACTATTACAATTCAGTAAAAGAAAAATTGAAATTACATTCAGTAACAGTATACAGTTGAAACTAGTAGTTTACACAGTTTAAAGGCAATGGTACCAAATACTAATGAAATGTACGTGAACCTCTGACTTTGAAGAAAGTACTGAAAAATTGTCTAAAAAAATCCTTCTCTCATTATTCTGGCATTTAGCAAATAGAAATAATTTTGGTTCCTAATTGACCTAAAACAGGAAAAGTTTAGTCTGATTTTACGTCAGACAATGAGAACAGACATAGAACTTCTTTCACACCACTGGTCCAAAAATGGGTTATTGAACTGACAATAAAAAGTGCATTCATACCTTTTAAAAAACATACCATTCTTTTCACTGTTGAAAATGTGTAAAAATTTTCTCAACAGACGATGTAAACAAACAACATGGCAAACGCAATGTTAAATTTCAATGTCTTTGTAGAAATAAATGTGCCTTAAACACTATTGTTGTGTTATTATCATAGGTAAGATGCGGTCTGTTTTGTCCGCCGGTCTTTGAATGCCTCGAACACTAGGTCTGAAATGACTCATGATGTAACAGAGGAAATCTATGAAGCATGAGGACACAATTGAATTACCAGATCACCGTCCTTCCTGTCGTTCATATTTCAAACCGGGTTAAACTGTGGCACTGCACCTGGACACACACTACAGAACACTTTGTAAAAACGATTTATTACTACTCACCCATTCACATACACATTCAGTGACGGTTTTGACCTTTTTTTATTTTAGCTTGGCTCGACAAAAACCCAAAATAGATTCGGAAGGAGCAGAAGCAGGCGCGATAACAGTCAGCTGGCCGAGCGATGTCGTGCACAGAGCCAATTACTGAAGCATCTACAGACTCATTTACATCAGCGATGGTATGGCCAAGACTATCAACTCCATCCGTGGGTTTCAGAATGTTGAAAAGTTAGAATCGTTGCCATAACAATTAACAATTTAAAACAAAATATTATATCTTTTGAATGGTCCTTAAAATGTCGCGTATAACTTGGTCTGGGATCCACAATACACGCTTCTCCAATACTTTACGAAGATGTGAGTCTGAGTTCAGATGAGTGTTTGACAAGTTGAGTAGCCAATCAGGGACATGCATGGCCATCCGTATCAAAACAATTATGGCTCAACTTGACGGAGGGGGTGGGCAGCAAACTGATATCCCTCTGTATAAATATGTAAATAACTGAGAGATATCATTCTGGATTTCTGGATTTACCACTTTAGATTATAATAAGGAGCAAAAACCCTTGGATACAAAAAGGTTTAGAACTTTGAGTTTGTATGGACAGAAGATTGACAAGCAGAGTAACCAATCAGGAAAAAGCAGGTCAAATCATAACAAAAGGTGGCAACTACTACTTCTACAGCTACTAGGCATATATTGCTTTTCTCAATAGAGCCCTCTCTACACTAACACCACACCTAAAACTCAGCTACAAGACATCTTTATGGGGGCTCTCTTTTCTTTCTCTGTCACCATTGCCCTGAACAACCAGCAGGGCGGCGTGCTATGTGCCCGACGCTGCCAATCTGCCAATCAAGCACAAACACAGAGGTGACAAAAAGGAGAGAAAGAGAGATAGAGAGAAAGAGACAGAGAGAGAGAGGAGCTGATCTAGAGCCTGAGAATACAAAGAAGGTATTGTTACACTGCAAGTTTAATGAAAAACACTTAACGATTAATG
The DNA here is from genome assembly GCA_000787095.1 of Periophthalmodon schlosseri. NCBI lineage: Eukaryota > Metazoa > Chordata > Actinopteri > Gobiiformes > Gobiidae > Periophthalmodon > Periophthalmodon schlosseri. The sequence goes on along the minus strand of KN472075.1, from coordinate 118,041 downwards.
GAGTTAACGGGTTTGGTTAGCAGCTGCGTGACTGTAAGTATGTAAACAAGGACACTAACAACAACTGTGAAAGAACAAAATAAAGCAGCAGGTGGCAGTTTTAATCCCTCTCTAATCAGTTGATACTGTTCTTGATAACCTCCTTGCCTCTTTGAAAGCAGTTTAGTGTTTTACTGTTTTAATGAAATAAAATATATATTGTCCCATTCGCCATATGATATTTTTGCAAGTCATCAGAACAGTGCTCTGCCTAGCAGCAATATTAATAGTACTATCTGGGTGGGACTCACTATTATTAATCCTACAACAGACTTCTAATTCAACTACTACTACTACTGAGGCCAAGGTTGTGTTATATTGTACAGCGTGATGATGCCATGTTTCTGTTGGACATGTAACCTTCACATGTGTCAGCTATAGCAATAATACAATTAGCAATAATACAATAACAATAACTACTACTACTACTGCTACTATTACTACTACTGCCAATTATACTATTACTACTCCTGCAACATCTGCATGACTGCTACTGGCAAGGTTCAGTTATTCTGCATGGTATAATTACTAGTACTACTAGTACTACTACTACTACTACTACTACTACTAGAACTACTACTTTCCATCTCTAGTCCCTGGGCAGGTTGATGTAACAATTTACAGAATCTAAAAGCAGATGGATGCATGACCATATCACCATACATTATCACAAATAAGGTACTAACATTTAATTCATAATACAAGTTATTGCACTACTGTAACTACTACTACCACTACTACTACTATCTCTACTACTACTACTACTACTACAACATCTACTAATATTACCACAACAAGTTATTGTGCATAGTGTGATTAATAGCTGCTGTCATATCCCTGTAGGACCACTCCCCTTTCACATGTGAAAATGACAAAGTGCCCCCTCAGGACGTCCCGTATATCTGCAGTTTAACTGTACATGATCTGATACTGGGCTAAGCCTTTGTGTGGTGCTGGAGCGTTGGTCTCCTGTGGATTTTAGTGTGAAAAGACCACCTGCTGGGGGCGCTGCTGAGGGCAAACAGGTGAGTGGTGATTCATATGTGTGTTATCAAAAGACAGGTCAGGATAGAGAGACTAAGAACAAGGGTGTTTAGAGGATTATGATATAGTGCATGGAATATGTAAGAGAAGACTGGGCTGTCTGCTTACAATAATAACAACAGCAGAAAGGAGAAGTTAGTGAATGAGTGAGTTAGCTGAAGATTTGTTATTTTTTGGTATTTATATGTAAAAAGGCACATTATGAGTTACACGTTTAATCTGTCGTTATATAAATACATTGTTTCCTAGTACTTTTCTGCATAGCTGTTTTTGCATGAACTCCCGTGTAGGTGCAGTCTCCCCCATATCAGTACTTTTAGTTGAAAATATCTATTTTACCCAGTGTTTTCTGTTTTTACTGTAAGGTGACCTTGGGTGTTAGAAAGGTGTTAACAAATTTAATGTATTATTAAAGGTCCTATACTACACAAAATTTACTCTTGTGAGTTTTAAGACATGTTATAATTACCTCATCAAAAACATACCTGGAGTTGTGTTTTGTTTCATTCACACATGTTTGAGTAATCCTTTATTATTAGTCTGTCTACATCTCCAAAACTCAAAATGCTCAGTCCCACCTTGTGATGTCATGAAGCAGTAGTTTTCAAGTAGTTTTCTGCAGCTGCCTTTTCCCTTTAGTTCAGAGAGATTGACCACCTTGTGATGTCATGAAGCAGTAGTTTTCAAGTAGTTTTCCGCAGCTGCCTTTTCCCTTTAGTTCAGTAGAGATTGACATTCCAGGGCTGAAATTATCTAAATGATTCTAGTGAAGGTGTATGAAGTTTAAAAACACAGTGAAGCACTTCCTGTATTACCACATGACATCGCAAGGTGGAACGGAGTGTTTTCAGTATGAGAGAACTCCACCTAAATATGCAGGGTTTGTGCGTTAAACGTATGAATGAAACAAAACACAACTCCAGGTCTGTTTCTGAGGAGGACACAACATGATAACAGATCAGAAAATAGCGTAATACGGGCCCTTTAAAATAGATTTTAGTCATTTTAGTTATTATGAACAGACCAAAAACTATAGTATAAAAATATGAATGACCTCTCTCTCTCCCCTGCGCCCTCTCCCCCACCCTCTCTCTCTCTCCTCCCTGTCTTCTGATCTGGCTGTCTCTCTGCTCTGTCCTTGGCTCTGTTCACAGTTACACTTGGAGCCTCCGGAGACCTGCTCGGGTTCAGACTGCTTTGTGGTAATAATACCCCGAGAGGAGGATCATACACTGCTTTGTACAGACACACGTCCATTCACTCGCTCATTCATTCACTGAACTACATTTACACAATTGTTATGTGTGCCAGATATAATATATAATATAATATTTTCTTTTAAATTGTTAATAGCTATGACAACGGTCCTTATTTTTTATCATTCTGAAACCCATGGATAGTTTAAAATGGAGCTCGAGGACAAGTCATAATTCTGTGGTGGAATTTGCTGTTTAAATGTCAGATTGCAGATTTGTTGACCTAGTTTATATGTTAATATCTCCGTAATTACTGGGCCTATCCGTGTGAAACAAAAACTGGCACAGAGTTCAGTGTCTTCTCTGTGAGCACAAATAAACAAAAGTGAAATTATCTTTTGACAATAGCTTCAGATAGTGGTGCCGTTATTCAACCCCAGAAATGTGATTGACAACAGTTGACAGCACTGAAGCCATAAGATTAATACACTTGTGGACCATATGTTTGATATTTCATTCATAGAGTTACATAAGCCCCTGTTCTCCATTTGAAATTATGCCATCAAATTTTAGAACATGAACACAAACTATCCATGGATTTCAGGAGGATAAAAATTGGGACTGATGCCATGTAAACCGGGACGAGGGGGCGTTTTTACTCTCACACATCTGGGATACTGTCTTGAAGAAGTCGAACTGCAGGTGGCGCTGTCGTCCTGCCTTCTCTGGTAGGAAGACAGCGCCAAAAACTGGTTTAAGTCAGCTGACCGGACACATCTGAGGAAGAGCACTAGTGAGCAGTCGAAACTGTCAGGTATGAAAACTAAACTAAACCATGGTATGGAAAAAGAATCTATTAAAATAAATTATCGGAAGACCAGATGAACCTCATTGAACTGATGCCATAGCGATTAACTATTTAAAACAAAGTAGCATATCTTTAGAATGGCAAATAAGTCCTCAAAATGTCACCTATATCTGGGGGCTGAAACACATTGCTAACTGCAGCTACTGTATGAAGCTCTCCCTTCTGTATTTATAGTGTTATATGACAAGAGCTTGTTTGGCAGTCATCCATGTTGAAACCATCATAATGAACAGAGGAGAGAGAGCGAGGGGGGGCAGAGAGAGAGCGGGAGGGAGATAGAGAGAGTGGGAGACAAAGAGAGTGTGAGAGAGAGATAGAGACAGAGGGATGGAGAGAGGGAGAGAGAGAGAGAAAGAGAGAGCGAGAAAGAGAGTAAGAGAGAGAGAGAGAGAGAGAGAGAGAGAAAGAGGGACAGAAAGAGAGAGTGAAGCCCTAGTACAGATAGTGCTGACTAATCCCAAATGAAAGTGGATGGTGCACTTCTCACACTGTTCCTGTCATCACACTTAACACTTGTTTAGACGTGCACCAAACAGGAGCAGATTTTTATGGGAACTCTCCAGCTCGGGATGAACTAATAGTCAATAAGGTTAATCCAGGTAAACAAAAATTCACTGATTTGTTATCGTCATAAAAACATGAAAAACAGAACTAGTTCATTTGAGGTCCAGATAAGTTATTCCCCACTTACCTTATGCATTCAGAGCAACCCAGAAATGTACCACAATGAGTTTTTAGTTTTTTTAAGACATGCATAACAGGTACAAGATACACATCCAGATAAGAACCTGAGACTAGAGCGCAGTCACAGCTTCAGTAAAAGGTGTAATTAACAGTTCAAATACAACAAAGTCCCACGGCGTCAGGTTAGTCCAGCAGTAGCATAAACAGCCACAGAAATGAAAATGGTGATAAACAGTGGCTTTGTTGTAGAACAGACTGTGATATTTAGACTAGTTTATAGTAGTGTGGTCACGATACTATTTCAAACTCGATTTGGGAATAGAATAGACTTGATACTGATTCCAATACCACAAACATAATAAAAAAAGAAAACACTCTTT
>KN472075.1:89150-110536 GCA_000787095.1 Periophthalmodon schlosseri | reverse complement strand
GGGGGAAAGAGAGAGAAATATAGTTGAAAAAAAAAAGTGTTTGTGTGAACTACTGTCAGAAGGACAGCGGACAGGGTCTAATTCTTGGTTGTTTTCAGATAGATGGGCATAAACCAGTATGAGAATATCAAAAACAGAAATTTAAATAAGTCTATAATTAATAAAGAAGTTAATATAGATTGCTAGAAATGGAAAGGCTATCAATATGATCAATTTGTGATTAAAATGTAAAGGGATACAAAATGCATGATGTATGATGCATATATGTGAAATAAACATTGAAATATTTGTTTGTTTAAATTAGGGATGGACTGATATCGATTTTTGAACCGATACAATAGCGATACCAATATTTGTCTTGCTGTTGTGGCTGATAACCGATATTTGCCAGTACAGATTTTACGCTTTTAAAATCCACTGCAAGGACCAAATTCATGTTAAGTTATAGTGAGGTTTACAAATGAACTTAACTCATTTTGTCTGCTCAAAAAGACAGATGTGATGGACCGAGGACAAACTGAGAATGACTCATGGGTACACAGTGACCGGGGCATTGCACCAAATTTATAAAAATAACACTTTCAATATTGGATCAAAAACCATTAACTCATCCCTATTTCAAATATGATGTTCAAGTTCTGCATGTTAACCACAGATATTTTGCTAGTTCCCATGTAGGACTGTCACGATAATTACTACACTACATCGATTTATCGTTCAGTATATGAAAGCTGGAACAATATATTTTGGGACTCAACATTTATCATGTGTACATTTTGTTTATAAAAGTGGGGAGATTTGGGGTATGTTTGTTTTAATGCAATAACATTTGAGCTGTAAAAGGTTAAATAGGTGACTTGGCTACAGCTAATTATTGTTTCATTCTGTTATTTTTTTGTGCAGCTCATGCCTCTTAATGAGACTGTCTATTTAAAAATGGTTTACTGGGATCATCTTGCATTATTGTTATTGTATCAGTAAAGTAAAGTATAAAGTAGTTTCAATATTCAATATAATCGTTTATTGCAGTATATCTCTGTAGCAACATACCAAGCTTCAAAATGTGTCGTGACAGGCCTACTCCCAAGTATCCAGGGTTTCAGAATGATGAGAAATTAGCAGAGTTGCTATGGCGTTCAACAATTTAAAAGAAAACATCTTTTGTTGGGGAAAAAGTCCTCAAAATGTTGCCTATTACAGGAACGTGGAAACATATGAATACATTAGCCGAACAAGATCTGAGAAAGAATGGCCAAATTGTGATATAACCGATGTATAAACAGAATACGTCAAAACCAGGTCTAACAAGACACACAGCACTGCTTATACCAAATAAATAAAAATAACTAGTTCTGAATCAGAATTTGAACCAAAGTGAGACCTGTAGCATACGGTATCATGCCAAGCTAGATCTATAACAACAGACAGATACACAGTCTGTCCTTACCAACGGAACACTGTTATTCCTAAAAAGTCCAATTGTTTTCCAGTGTCCAGCTCCTGAGGGATGGTGGCTCTTTGACAGTGACTGATGCAAAGTCGTTAAGTGAAATTGCCTCTCAGAAAGTGTGCAGCCGTAAGGCTCAAGTGTGTCATTTAGTTTATTTAGAAATCACTTAAAGGAGACGTATTATTCAAAATGGACTTTTAACAGCGGTTAACCATGTTTTAAAGGTTCTCCCTCATCACTGGCTCACTCAGAGTTGTATTTTAAGTGATTTATGCATGTTTGAGTAATCCTGCATTGTCCTGCATTTGAAGGTTGTGTGCTCAGAAAATTTCTGTTTTCACCTTCCCCCTATCCCCTAATACAGCTTACTGCTTATGGTAAATGCCACTATGAACCAGCAAAGAATCAGTTCTGTGGGTTTGAACAGGAAGTCAATGGACCTGTTTCTATTATTACGTGATTTAGGTCAGAGATTGTTTAACAAATGCATAAGTATAATGTGTTATCTAAGTTGCAGTTGAAAAGAAATTACTCAAGTAAGAGTAAAAAAGTATTTGTTAAAAGTACTACTCACGTAAGGGTTACTTAAAGAGTAACTGTCGGGACATAACATCTAGTTAATAATTTAGTTAATGTTTAGTTGATGTAATCTGAATAATGCATAAAATCTCATATTCTCAAAGGATACAAAAATGAGACAAACTAAATTATATCTGAAGGAGCGGGGCAAGAAATCATTTCATATGGTCAACATAAAGCTTTTGTCACTTGTAGATTTACTCAGCAAAACTTTTACTTAAGTAAGAGTACTGTTACGTCAATAAAATATTTCTCAACTAGGAGTAAAAGTATGCAGCCAGAAAAGTACTCTGAAAAGTAAATTTGTAAAAAAATGTTACTCAAGTGTGTAACTGTGTGTAACTGTGTGTAAGTTTGTACCACTCACCCCTGTCTGCCCCATTTCTCCCATGTATTTGAGCAAACTGTGTCATGCCTCAGTACAGATATATTATATAAGCAGCTCTTGAGGTCAAAATAAGTCTGCTGTGTACTGTCTGCATCTAAAGCATTTCATTGTTCGATAATCTGGAAGTGTGCTGTTAGCATGCTAGTTGTTGTTAGCTTTTCAGCGAGGGCAATCCATTTAAAATTAACTAGTTCTGTTTTACACGTTAAAGACAGTAAACATCAGGTACGACGCCTTTAGCAAGATTATCGCATTGCATTACATCCATTATGCACAGTATGGCCCTTTTTCAAATCAAAACAGATTGCAAACGAGAATAGATACTGGCAATATTCATTTCATTTTCAAAGCACCCTTTACAACGACGATCATTTTAAATATTTGGTGACAGGATGAAATAGTACAGAAGAGGAGGGATGTTGAGAGGAACAGAGTTTGACGATGTTTTATCGCAGGGTCATTATTTAATCATGGTTTTGCCTTGAGCGCTGAGAGGACGAGCGGCTGTGAAGAATCCAAACGCATCCATCTACATCTGGAGATTCAGGGAGCAAAGGTGGAGGAAGCAAGGAGGAGGAAGCAAGACAGGCAAGAGGAATATAAAGGTACACTACGTAACTTTTCTGGTGGAGTTTTTTTTTTTTTTTTTAACTTTTATTGTTTTAAAAATGCTATATTCACCAAAAACAATATATTAACATTTGTTTTTGATGATCTGAGCTCCCCTTCCCTTTGCACTAAGTCACTCCCCCTTCAAAGCGCTATTTGTTTCAAGGTATCTTAGCAATAAAAACACCTGTAATTCAATAAAGGCAAGATCGATTAAAGACATACTGTGGAACATTCCAGGTAAAGCATTAACATCTGTATTCCTGACTAAATGACTTCCAAAGCCTATAACCGGTTTCAATCTTTAGCCTGTATCTTCATCAAACCAGTCTCTGCCCTCTTTAAATCTTTCCCTGTGATGTTTGACTCAACCTGACTTACACATTTTTACACTCAGTTTCTGTTGGGCGTCCCAAATAAACCAGTAAAACCATTCGTCAGAGCTCACAATCACACACTGGCTTTATATAGCACAGACTCGGTGTAGGATCAGTCTGAAGACATGCTCCAGTTTTGAACAGGAAAAAAAATAAGGGTGGGTGTTTTTTTGTGTCATATTTGATCCGCCGCAATGCAGAGGATTAAAAATGTATGCTCCAGACAATTAGGTCACAGGCTAAACCAGTACTAGACGAATAGTTAAAATCAATCTATAAACAGATTGTGATTACAGATTTCCATAGTGTTTTCATGTTAGATATTAATAATACATTTGTAGGCTTTGGATACACAGTCATTCACACACATTTAACACTGGCTGGTATTGTGGAGCGTCTTGCCCTATGACACAATGACGGAATGTAATGGCAGTAGTGTGCGGATAGAATCAGCCTAACTTGAGTAAAACAAGGACTAAATAATGTAGGTCACAGACTAAACCAGTAGCAGACGAATAGTTAGAATCAATCGATAAGCAGAAGTGATTTCAGATTCTCATAGTATTTTCAACATGTATTTATGATTTAAAATACATGTAATATGTATAAATGCCTTGATATATACAGGGTTTCTTAAAATAACATAGGCACAGAACTGGTATGTTAGATATTAGTAACACATTTTACACTGGCTGGTATTGTAGAGTGTCTTGCCCAATGACACCATGCCAGTGCAATGTGAGTAATGTGGGAATAGAATCAACCTAACTAGAGTAAAACCAGGACTAAACAATATTTAAACCAGGACTCTAGGACTATCCAATTTAACAAGCAGCAATGTCTCTTAAAAAAGGACAAAGTAATCAAATAGATCAAACTGGGGCTAAACCCGGAACTAAACCAGGACTAAACCAGGACTAAACCAGGACTAAACCAGGACTAAACCAGGACTAAACCTGAACTATAACAAGATCAAACCAGAAACTAAACCAGGAAACTAAACCAAGTGGAACCAACTAATTTTTTTGTAATTTTAGAGCAAACTAGGTATATTTTCATCTTTCTGGTTAAAAATGTATAAAAATCTGTGTGTCCTGGCTCCAGTGGCCTCCAGTAGTTGGTGACATCACACAAGACTGCCCTGATTACAGCCAGACATTTCTGATTACAAACACCTGGCTGCAGGGGCGGAGTTTGAAGTGTGGATATCTGTTAGACCAGTCACACTGTTCTTATACCACCAGACCCCGCCCCTCCTCCCTTTTCACTCTCTTCTTCTTTAGTCTCCCAGGTACTACCCAGTTTAGCAGCTCTATTTGAAATGTGGTTTCAAATAGCGCTTTAAATGTTAAATTTAATCAAATAACCACCAGAAAAAAGTCGTGCTAATTTGGACCCCTTCCATAATTCCAGAAATACTGAAGTAGTTTAGTAGTTTAGTAGTTTTTTTTTTACTTTTTCCTGTTAAACCCGATTAGCCCCATTGCAACAGATTAAAACAAAATACAACAATTAGGACATTCCAGCCCCATAAAGACACAATTGTTTAATCAACCCATCTAACCACACACAGTGTCAACATCTGTGTGGTTAGATGGGTTGGGCCGTGTGGTTAGATGTTGGCAGAGGCAAGTTAAAGTGCATATGACAGGTTAGAATACTCATTTCACAAAAAAGATTATATTTAAGTAAAAATCTTCCCTAGTTTTTTCTAGGTTTAAGAAAAAAAAGTCTTCCTTTCGTGCTAATTGTCTCTGCACTTTAGATGGAATTTTTGGGGTTGATGACATAGGTAGAGCTATTAATACTTTGCAGTGACATTATGCTGGGGGGTACTGCATGTATATCTATGGGGTAATGTTCAGCAGTTACCATGGTGACACAATGCACAAAAATTGATTTAAACAACACATTTTCAGGAGCCTACAAGTGTCCACGGTCCTGTTTAGGTGCTGGATTTTCAACAAAATGGTGAGTGTGACTAACTGTTGGCACAAAATCAGCTCACCCTGTTGTAGTTCCAGCTAAGTCAGTTCTTTCAGGTCAGATTGTGTTGAAATATAGCTCAGATTCAGGTCTAACTTGAGTAACAGAGCTTCAAATCAGATGCACTTTAATCTACCCATTTAGCCGCACAGATGTTGACAGATGTTGACAGATGTTATAGTAAAGACAACTTAGGCTCCTTCCCAAACGCTCGTACTTGTTTTATGATGTAAACTATCTATAAGGTCTTTGATAACTCCGTTTGTAAAGGAACCACTTTAAACTTGATTCATGTAAGATTCAAAAGACCTACACTTCTTAAGGCCTGCTCGCTCCTGAGGGAACAAACTTCAAACACTCTCCTCTGTGCCTTATGCAAAACACACAGCTTTCTCAGTCGGGGTTTTGTCAAATTCTATTAGCACAATATTAAAGGTGCTCTGTGTAACTTTTCTGGTGAGGGGTCTGCCAGCTGCTTGACGTTATTGCTTTGCCTTGAATGTTACACTGTGTGGCATTAAGCTGATCTAGTATATTGCATTTAGTCAAACACCGGCAGTCTTAGCCTGAGCGCGGTCGTCTTTCCACAGATCTGACCGGTAATCATAGCGGTACTGAAATAGGTAATGAACCTTTTAGTATTGAAAATCGAGTATCGCGACGATTCTATACAGATAAGTTTAATGCCATACTGTGGAACATTCCAAGCAAAGCAATAACACCTCCATGGAGTACATACATAGTGTACCTTTAATTTGAGACACAAAAAAGTTGGTGAGCATTTTTGCCTCGCAACGAAACAGTCCTGGGTTCGATTCCCTGACTATTTTGGTCATTTCAGTGTGGAGTTTGCATGTTCCTCCTTTGTCTGTTGGTTTCCCCATCAACTTCTATCTACTCAATACCGATTCTGATACCACAATGATAATTAAAACCACTCTTTAGACAATAGGATGTGATTTTCAGCATTAAATAATAGTACTTTCTTTTATCTTACCATGTGGCCTTATATCTGTGTAATCCCTCACTCATCCAGGTAGTTTCCATAGTGGTCCATGGACATATACTAGTCTATGTATAACTTTTATCTAAACCTATATCCTAAACCTATTTCATCACAATATTTACCGCAGAAAACTCTCTCATTGTAAGATGTCTGCGGGGATAACCGGTATTTTGGGAACCTCCTTTGAAATGCCTCCTCCTCCTCCTCTTCCTCTTGTGCCTGTGTTTTGTGATATGCTGATGCTGCTGTGAATGTATGCCACTGCACCAGAACTAACGCGCTCCCTCGCTCCTCCGCAGATCTGTGCCGTATGGAGACGAGAAGAACCAGCTTAACTAGGTCAATGAGATGCCTCCACACTCCAGACACCAGCACAGAAAAAGAGGATGAGAAGATGGAGAGTGTTCATATCAGTTACTAACAATAGTTGTAATTTACACATTTCTAGTTTTGCTGGTTTCAAATGGGGCGTCGCGTTCAATTTGGGCTTTCTTATCATAAATTATTATTATTACATTTCAAGGCAGAGTTATTTTAATTTTCATAATCTGCTCCGTTCGTGTTTTGACGAAAAGTTACACAGGGAAATTTAAAGACTTAAATATAACAGAACATACAGGGCCTCATTTACCAAGCGTTTGCTAAAGAAGACGCAGTGCAGTTTTGCTTCTATGAGTGAAAGAATATGCAAAATGTGGCAGTTTTTTTTGGCGATATGCGCAAAATCTAAGGTGGAAGAAATGCAAATGAAGTTGTTTATTTATTTATTACAACTATGAGAGCTAAAACTGTGCGATAATACAGTACGCTGGAGAGACGGCAGCAAACCTTTTACACCAGATAGCTGCTGCCATTTGTGCACCTGCAGGGCATTTAATACTGATTTGAAATGCTTTAAAATGACCCACGAGCACAGATAAGATAATAAGGTGTTGTTTTCAAAGCAGCAGTAATAAAATATAAACTCTTTACCTGCTACACCTTGGCCCTGACTCCCACATTCATTTACATATCAGTTTTGAGGCAGAAATAATACGCGCACTTCCCAATAGTAAGTCACGCTCACGCATTACACAAGCTGTTTTTCTGGAAAGCTGGAATGATAACTGAGGCCCGTAGTTTGGAAATGGGGCAAAGAGTGGGGAGAGACATTCAGTAAACTCCGCTCCAATGAGGTTCACTGAAAGAACAGAATAAACTAGCACTCTGTATATGCGCTGCAGCCGTACCACTGAGCCACATGTGTTTGAGCATTGGAATTATATATATTATCTTGTCATGTAAATTGGAATTGGAATCAATGAATAGCTCTCTGCGCTACATTTTGAGGGATCCTGCAAAACAGTATCTTTTTGTGTGCATAGAAATGACAATCAGTTGAATCTTGAATCTTAATAACTAGTTTTTTCTACACATTGTTTAAGCAACAAAGACCAAACCCAAAGAGGAGGTGTGAAAGAGGAGACAGGAGCAGAGAGTTACAAAGAGAAGCAGAAACGCAGAGCTCTGAACTGAAGAGAGAGGGTGGGAGAGAGAGAGGGAGAGAAGAGGTATGATCTAGGGAGCTGAAGAGAGGAAGAGGAAGAGAGAGAGGAGGGGAAGAGAGGGAGGGAGAGAGGAGGTATGATCTGATGAACTGAAGTAAAGGAGAGAGGAGAGAGGGAGAGAGGAAGAGAGAGAGGGGAGACTTAGAGATGGAGCAGTTTTGTTCATGGGTTTTCCCTAATGATGCCAAGACACACATTTTCCAACAGCAAAAAAAAGCAAAAAACATCGGTAGTATAAATTAAAACATGCACAATTCCTGGTGTCAAACCTGTCCCTGTATAGACTGAACAGGGCATCTGGGAGAAAGTTGGAAAGTCAGTGTAGTGCAATGTTTTCAGTTAAATAGCTTTATATAATAACTGAGTCTATTAAGAAGGGTTGTCAAAAGCATTGAAAATCTGATACTAATCTAAAACTAGTATCAAAACGAGATACTCATTTGAGCAGGTATCAATACTAAAAAAAAGAGAATGATCTTGAGCTGTATCAGAACAAGTATAAGACACATAGACTAGTACACGCCCATGGACCACTATGGAACCTACCTGGACGACTGAGGGATTACACAGATATAAGGCCACATGGGAATATAAAAGAAAATACAACGATTTAATGTTGAAAATCAAATTCTATTGTCCAAAGAAAGAGTCGGTATTGAGCATTGAGTCTGATTTGGGGACTAACAACCCACTCACACAGTAATCATTGCGTTACTGAGTCTTCCTCGAAAAAATGCGTTCAAAATTTTTAACATTAAGACATTGTTTATCCACTATTCTTTCAAACTAAACTATGAACTGTGTTGTTTACTTAATCACATTTCCAGCTTTGATTGAAAGTTAGTAGGGTATTTTATTCATAACAAAGGCAGTTGGTTCACATTCTTTTGACTGGGACACACCTATATATTTCTGGCCTGTTACGAACGTTACATTTTCCACTCGGAGCAAAGACACATTACCAGTCCCCTCCCATAACTAACATCATGTGGTGCAACTATACAAATGAGAACCAGCTGATTTAGGCTTGAGCTCGCTCCAGTCCACAGACAGTACTGAAGACACTAAGATACTAAGAAGATGCTCGTGGATTCAATGCAACAAAAATGCTGCAATAACTCAAGCCAAACATTATGAACACGTTTATTATTGGCAACAACGTTCTATTTGAACCAGAATAAACTTCTTATGCAAAGACCAGTGCTGACAGGGAAATAGGGTCGTCAAAAGTATCGCAAATTAGATACTAATCAATACTAAAACTAATACTGAAACTAAATACCCATTTGAGTACTAGAAAAAGTCACATTCACAGGACAGAAATGAACCTTTCCTGAACAGCTTTAAAATGATCTTGAGCTGCATCAGAACAAGTATAAGACACATCACTATGGGACATACCTGGGGGCGACAGTGGCTCAGTGGTTAGAGCAGTGGTCGGCAGATAGATTCCCGCTCGGACCAAGTTCTGTCGTTGTGTCCTTAGGCGAGACACTACACAAGCCTAGTATGAATGCGATGTGTGCATAAATGATCGGTGGAGGTCGGAGGGGCTGATGGCACAGATCGGCAGCCTCACTTCCATCAGTCTCCCCCAGGGCAGCTGTGGCTACAATAAGATCTTACCACCACCGAGTATGAATGAAAAATTATTATTACCTGGACTGAGGGATTACACAGATATAACTCCACATGGTAATATAAAACAAAGTATTATTTAATGTTGAAAATGACATTCTATTGAGTGTTTTTTATTATCATCGTGGTATCAGAATCTGTATCGAGTACTGAGTCTATTCCTTAATATCAAAATCCAGTTTGAAATTTTAGTATTGTGACAGTACTACCGGGAACTCGGCCAGCCAGCACTACACAATTTGTCAACATCATTTTTCATTTCTTACAGTACAACAGCTTTAGGGACAGAATCTTGCTCATCTGTTATTTATCCCAGTGCTGCTATGATGATAAACACACTTCACCTGTTCTGGTTGTGGTATCGCCTGATTTCTGCACATTAGCCCAATAGTCAAGGAGCAAATGCATTTCCTTCCTTGTGTTTTCTGGGACAAACCTCAAGGGAACAGTCTCATACTCTCGCTTTCTTTCTCTCTCACTTCCACTCTCTACTCTCTCTCTCTCTCTCCCCCCTTCTGTGCCTCTCTTTCTCTCTCCCTCTTTCTTCCCTCGCTCTCCATCCTTCTCTACGTCTCTTTATCCATCCTTCTGTTCTCCTCCTCTCCCTCTCTCTGCCCTTCTGTACCCCTCCCCCTCTCTCTCCCCCTCATTCACTACATCTCTCCCCCCTTCTTCGTCTCATTCTCTCTCTCTCTCATTCCCTCTCTTCCTGCAATCTCCCCCTCCCTCTTTTTCTCTCTCTCCCTCCTCCTCTCCCTCTTTCTCTCTTCCTTTACCCCTACCCCCTCTCCTCCTCCTCCTTCTGCTTTTCTTCTTCTCTCCCTCTTTTTCTCTGTCTTTCTCTCTCTCTCCCTCTCTCACTCTCCCCCTCCCTCTTTTGCTTTCTCTCCTCTCTCTCTCCCCTCTTTCTCTCCTTCCCTCCTCCTTTTCTTCTCTTACAGCCCCCACATTGACGTTGCATTGATGTGCAGTAAAACCAGAGGCACTGTAAACACATTGGAGACACTTACTGCCACTCAGACATTTGAAAGAAAAGCTACAATTTACTCCAATGGCTCGGTCTCTGTAGAGCTGAGGGAGAAAAGAGCTTATTCTAATGAACAAAGCATGTACTGGGTTACAAGTGAATCAAATATGTGAGCCATACACAATATGGACATTTGATGATAATATAATGTATAAATAATTTTTGGTTGTACGCAGACAGAGCGTTTCTTTTTATTCATCTATTTATTTTTTTATATTCCAGTCAATATCAGTCAGTACTAATACTAGCAGAGGTGGGTAGTGCTCAGTTACATTCACTTGAGTAAGTTTAAAATTGTACTTTTACTTTTACTCCTATTTGAGTAATATTTTTTATTGAAGTAACAGTAAGTAAGTTAACATTACTCTTACTTGAGTAAAAGTTTTGGTTACACTTCCCTTGACAAAAGCTTTATGCTGATATGAAATTATGTGAGCATTTGTGTTTCTGGCACCACTCCTTCAGGTATGATTTAGTTTTTCTAGTTTTTGTGTCTATCTTTTGAAAATACCAGATTTTGTCCTTCAAATTACATTCAACAACTTCAAATTCAGATGTTACGTCCCAACAGTTACTCTTTAAGTTACTCTTACTTAAGTAGTACTTTTCCAAAATACTTTGTTACTCTTACATAGTAATTTCTTGGACCATGACTTTGTACTTCTACTTGAGTAATATTATTTTGAAGTAACTTTACTCTTACTTGAGTGCAATTTTTGGCTACTCTACCTGCCTCTGTACTTTAGTAGAAAGTGCAAAGGTCCATCTAACCCACAGGGGAATCCATCGCAGTAATCAGCTGACCAAGTCTAATATCTATGATGATACAATTGCTATTATTTATTTTTGGGTATGGAGAAATTGTCACTTTTTCCTTGTAATAGGCCAATTTAAATCTTCAATCATATTTTTTTCAATATATAATTTTGGCTTTCTACTTCTTCTCTTGTACTTTGCTCTAGCAACAATGCAATTTCTCCATAGTGAGACGAATCCTTTTTATTATATCTTTGTTTTGTTACCTTCAAAACAAATAGATAATCATTTAAAGGTCCTATATTACACAAAATGCACTCTTGTGAGCTTTAAGACATGTTAGAATTTTGTTACCTCATCAAAAACATACCTGGAGTTTTGTTTCATTCACATGTTTGAGTAATCCTGGATTATTAGTCTAGCTACATCCCCAAAGCTCAAAATGCTCTGTTCCACCTTGTGATGTCATATAGTGGTAGTTTTCAAGTTAACAGCTACATTTTACCTTTTATTCAGTAGAGATTGGACATTCCAGGGCTGAAATTATCAAATGATTCTAGTGAAGGTGTATGGAGTTTAAAAATGGGTGTTTTCTGTTTGAGAGAAGCCTAAATATGCAGGTTAAATATGTGCGAATGATACAAAACACAACTCCAGGTATGTTTTTGATCAGAAAATAGTGTAATATGGGCCCTTTAACATCAGCAGTTATAAAGCGTTTTACCGTTTCTCTTTCTAGCTTCAGGAACAATCAAAGTGCTGACTGTAGAAAAGTAAATGACATTATGTTGTTTCATGTTTGCCGTAGCTGTCGAGGTCCTCACAGTTTTGGGTCACATATAGATTTTCTGTCTGTGCTCCGATGGACTTTAGCTCAGAGAGACGGGTGCGATTAATGACCTGAGAGACACAGTGTGGCTTAGGGCTCAGGTCAGGCTCTGCTCAGCCTCATGGATTTTACACACAAACTAACAACATGTGTATCTTCAGCTGGTTTGAAATGGGATACGATGGCCCCTCAGGAACCAAGCGGGAAAAAAATGATATTAAAGCCCCAGTGTATAACTTTTAGCCAAAAAAATAAAAAGCACTGAAACACTTGCGTCCTTACTGTGAGTGGGCTTGCGTTTCCACAAACCTGACTCTTCCTACCTCCTACTTTCCATGGAAATGTTGTTCCTTTAGCTATAATATTCCACAGTACGGCATAAAACTGAGTCTCTATGAAGAATGTTCCGAAGTATGGTTTTAACTTTCAGTTTCCATCAAATTATGCAGGTGATGTGCCACCTCCAGAAAGTTACAGCATTGCTTTAATTTACGTTTTATTAAATTTGCAGAATCTCTTTTCATATTTATACTGATGCCTGATTAAAAAGCCAAAATTAAGCCTCCCATTCTTCAATACTGGAGTCTGGTCACCGGTGAATCTCCCCGTTTTCAGATGGACGTGACTGACAGGTGGATTAGTCAATCAGGGACATGCATGGTCCATCCATATCAGAACAAATATGGCTGCTTACAAGCAAAAATTATACGAAAAAAATATCACAGGAGGCTGAAAAACATTACGTATTTCTGTAGACTCAATGAACGAAGCACTAACTGATTTCATTTCTAAATCATAGGTGACCAATGAGTGCCTTTGTTTCACATGCGACGCTGAAAAAAAACAAATCTGATTGGACGATTATGTTTGGTTCTGGCTCCAGACGCGATGGAGACTGTGAGGACCAGACCGATACCCCTCTTATCAATTCAGTTCAATTTTATTTATATAGTACATTTAAATACAACTTCAGTTGCCCAAAGTGCTTCACATAAAGTCTACAAAACAAAACAAATATATTCAGATAACACGAGACATAGGCAAAGAATAATGAAACAATAAAACACCAAGATATTCTGTGTAGCTAGTATTAAATGCCAGGGAGAAGAGGTGGGTTTTCAGTCTAGTCTTAAACTGTGTTAAAGACTGAGAGGATCTGACAGGCAGAGGGAGGCTGTGCCATAGTCTGGGCGCTGCCACAGAAAAGGTTCTGTATAAAAAAATACTCAGCAATATCAGTCTGGATTTGCCAGGCAACTATTGTGTACCTTTAGGTGAAGAATTGTTTTCAGGGATTAAAAACTGATTGAAAAACCCTTTATTACTGAGAGTGGGACGCCTGATTACTTGAGATGATTCTGTATTATTTTTTTTCTTCATATAAAGCCAAATTATTTTCCCGACAGTCATAATCGCATACCAATAACTAACATCTCACCCTATTAGCAAACAAATGCACACAAGACGAACAATAGATCTAATTAAATAAACAATTAAAAAACATTAATCCTAATAAGTCCATATTAGAGAGACTTGACTTTTTACAGTGTAGGAAGTGCAGAGGCAGCAGAGGAGAGCTTACTTGTGTTCGGGGCATTAGCCTACTTTGTCTCCAGACAGCAGGTAGTACAGCTGTCCACATGCTTTAGTCTAAGCAGGTTTAGATTAGAGCTGAGAATAGACAGGGAGAGCACCTTTCACTCGTGTGCCAGTCTAGTCTAAAGATAGTGGGGTTGGCAAAAGTATCGATACTAAAACCACTATCGAAAACAGATACTAAAATTAAAGTACTGATACTGAAAAAAATACAATTTGACCTTTCTTGAACAGTTTTAGAGTAATCTTGAACTCTACCAACACCAGTGTAGAACCACATGGTAACTTAAAAAACGCACTATTGTTTTGTGCTGAAAATGACAAAAATTACAATTTTCATCATTGTCGTATCAAAATTGGTATCGAGTATTCCTTGGTTTGGTTTAACTTTAGTCTTGAGTTAGTCCTGGTCCACACTTGGTCCATTCTTCACTCCTGGTTTAGGCCTAATTCTCACAATACAAACATTTCAAATTCAATTTCGATAATAAGGAATAGACTCGATGCTCAATACCGATTTTGATACCATGATGACAAGAAAAAACACTCTTTATTTAGACAATAGAATGTAATTTTAACATTAAATTAGACTCGATGCTCAATACCGATTTTGATACCATGATGACAAGAAAAAACACTCTTTATTTAGACAATAGAATGTAATTTTCAACATTAAATGGTAGTGCTTTCTTTTATTTTACCTTGTGGCCTTATGTCTGTGTAATCCCTCAGTCGTCCAGGTAGGTTCCATAGTGGTCCATGGGCGTGTACTAGTCTATGTGTCTTATACTTGTTCTGATACAGCTCAAGATCATTCTAAAGCTGTTCAGGAAAGGTTCATTTCTGTCCTGTGAATGTGACTTTTTTATTGATACCTGCTCATATGAGTTTCGATACTAGTTTTAGTATTGATTAGTATCTGATTTTCGATACTTTTGATAACACTAGTCCTGATTATGGATCTCATCATTGTTAAGTCCTGGTAAGAATTTAATCCATATGTTCACACAGTTTTCTATGCTATACTTATGTATACTTATATTTTATTGGTTTGCACTAGAAGTTGTTTAGACAGCAGCGTACTTATGGACTAAAACACTTGAGAACCACTGGTACATACGAACATTTTCTAGCCTTGTGTTCATTGACTTTCAGTGCGCACTCTAAACAGTTTGAGACTCTCCTAAACTATTGTGTTCAGAGCCGATGCACAGATTACAGCCCTGCCTCGTGTGCACGGCTGTTTAAAGATTTCGTTTGTGAAGGAGCTTTTATCTGATGCTGTTTCATCCCACAGAGCAGAGAAGACAGTATGGAAGGCAATAAAAAGGGAAAGGCAACGCAAAACTAACTATGTTCACAGCAGAGGAGAAATGAAAACTGTTGGGCTATAGATACTATATTACGCAACTGGATTATTAGGATGTCTGCATCACAAAAGCTTAAAATGCTCTGTTTCACCTTGCGATGTCATCAAGTGGCAGTTTTAAAGTTAACAGCATTTTTTAGCCTCAGTTGAACTGATTTACTCTCCAATACTCTAGAATAATCTTAAATTGTTGTTTTTATTTTTTGATATTTTTGTTTCAATGAGGAAATTCAGGAAAGGTTCATTTCTGCTCTATAAATGTAAGTTTTTAAGTATTGATACTTACTCAAATGAGTATCTAGTTTCGATACTAGTTGTAGTATCGATTGTTATCTGATTTTTGATGCTTTTGACAACCCAACTCCCCTGTAAAAAGGTTTTGACTCAGTTGGAGTTGTAAGGACAAATAAAGACAAACCAATAAATACATTAAAATAAATAAAATTAAATTTAAAAAAAAAAATCCAAATGGCCACAGTGCCACGGTGCAGTGCAAAGTCTTAGAATTCACCTCAAGGACAAACCACAGCGGACACAGATGGTGCAATGGTAAAAAAAGGAGCAAGGAGCAGAAAAATGTGCCGCATGGCTTCCACAACCTTGACCCTTTCAAAATCCCATATCATTTTCTATGGCGAGGAGAAATAGTGACTAATCATGCCTTACGCTTTATAGGCAATATTGACAAGTCATTATGCATTCACTCCACATTTGGTGGTGGTTTTCTACTTCTGTAACTAGGAGTGGGCAATATGCCAAAAAATTCATATGACGATTTTCTTGGAGCCAGATCACAATTTCGACTTTATCAACATTCATGTTTTCTTGTATCATTTATACAGTCTTTAAGAGGTAATCTGCTCTTTCTGAAAGTTTACTCTTCACTGTGAAATGCACCTGTCACTCACTCAGAGCATGAAAGAGGCTGACCTATAAGAGAGAGTGGGTCTGTTTTTACCGTAGATGGGCATTAAACAGAAAAGCAGAGAATCACAATATGACGATTTTAACCTGTAGCCACAACTGCCCTGGGGTAGACTGACAGAAGCCAGGCTGCAATCTGGCAATATGACGATTTTAACCTGTAGCCACAACTGCCCTGGGGTAGACTGACAGAAGCCAGGCTGCCAATCTGCACCATCGACCCCTCCGACCACCACCAACACTCACACATCACATTCATACTAGGCTAGCTGGGTGAAATGTCTTGCCTAAGGTCTAGATCTCATCCCAGGTATAGCCCACAAACACCAATTTAAGAAACACTGAAGTAAATGATTCATACTTACAATTATACCTTAGAACTATAACTTCCTTTAATATGTCAGGCCGCCATCTTGCAGCTGTAGCCTATTTAGCACACACGTACACTGATAGACCCTCAACGCTATCTTGCTGCTGTAGTCTAGCAGACACATGTACAGCGATAGACTCTTATCGCCATTTTGGTGCTGTAGTTCACACACACACATGCTCATTTCTGCTTTAGTTTCACACACCCATGTCCACTGATAGAACCTCATTGCCATCTTGCTGCTGTAGTTTAGCAAACGCATGTACATTGACAGAGCCTGACTGCCATCTTAGTGCTGTAGTTTCACAAACTTATGTACACTGATAGACCGTCGTTGCCATCTTGGTGCTGCAGTTTCTCACACACATATACACTGACAGACCTGCTGTACCATCTTGCTGCTATAATTTTACACACACACGTACAATGATAGACCTTTCCTGCCATCTTGCCGCTGTAGTCTAGCACACATGTACATTGATATCACCCCTCACCTCTTTGGTCCGGTCCAGCTCGTTGGTCAGAGCCTGTTTGGAGATCTCCACCTCAATGATCTTCTGTCTCAGGGCCTCGTTCTCGTCCTCCGCTCTGCTCCTCTTCTCCTCCACCGCCTCCAACTCGTTATGGAGACGCACGGACACGTCTTTGGCCACCTACAATGCAAAAACACACAGCAACCAAAATATGAGCTTAGGGTCAAAATGAGACCAATGTATGCTGTCTGTGAGATGTTTGCATATAATTATAGAGCATTTTATCCTCTGGGAACCAGGAAGATGAAGTGTGTTGTGAGCATGCTAGTTGTTAGCATTAGCGTGACTGTAAAGCTCAGCTCAAAGTTGTGAAAAATGTAACAGTACTCTTACTTGAGTCTGGTTACACTTCCCACTGTAAATATTACAAGAGACAAAAGCGTTATGTTATGTTATATGAAATTATTTGAACATTTGTGTTTCTTGCACCGCTCCTTCAGATTTGGTTTGAATGGTTTGGCTTGAATGGAGAAATCAGATTGATCAGATGTTCAGTATGCATGCAGTCATTGATGGTCTATATATTTCTTCTTACCTTGAGGTCCTGCTCTAGACTCCTGAGCAGCTCTCCGTCCACGTGCCCAGTCTGTGCCACCCTCAGACTCTTCTGCTCGGCCTTGCGGAGCCTGTATTGGAGGATCCGGCAGTTCTTATTGGAACGGTCCAGCTCTCTGCGCAGCTCCTGCACCTGGTACACCTCCTCCTCCAGGTAGTTATCTCTGATCTCCTCCATTTCAGCACGCAGCTCATCCACTTCATCCTGGGGAACACAAGATAATACTAATGATAATTATGCCATACACTTGCACTTTATAGGCTTGAAATCTCTCAAAGCGCTACATTTTAGTTTAGTTATCATTCATTCCACACTTGGCAGTGCTAAACTACTATTGTAGCCACAGCTGCCCTGGGGTAGACTGACAGAAGCAAGGCTGCTAATCTGCGCCATCTGCCCCTCCGACCACCACACTCATACTCCACATTCAGACTAGGCAATGTAGGTTAAGTGTCTTGCCAAAGGACATAACATTTGTTGTCTGGCGTAAAACACATGGAAAATGGTTTTAGCACAAAGACAGTTCCATTATTATACAACAAATTGAGAAAGGAAGAAATGTTGTTATTTTAATTGAAATGAATATATTTTATACTTATAACTACCATCTCTAATTAGACTGGCCCCGTTGTATTCTCACATATCACCACTAGATGCTATCTATGTTACTGCTGATAGTGTGCCAGCTTTGGCCTGACAGAAGAAGAGCAGAGAGCACAGGTGAGCCTGAGCAAAGTAAACTAAAACTATTCTCCATCAGGAACCCCCTCATTTAGATTTTATGCTTAAATAGGTTTGATTTTATGAAGCAAAATCACCAAGAGACAATAGAAATAATCAAATGACTAATTAACTAATCAAAATAAAATCGCTCACTTGTCAACAGCTGAAAAATAAAAATAAAAATTATGATTCTGGATTGAGAAAGCAAATGTTTCAAAAACGTCTTCAAATTTAAACATTTACAGATTTGTTTTATATTAGATAGCCCCGAGTCCTTGAACAGGTGGCTGGGGTTTGGATGCATCCCATAATGCTTTGTGCCTTGGCCTGTGTATTGATTGAAACGCAAGTCCTCTTCCTCTGCCTCTGCCTCTGCACAACAGCGCTGTGCTACTCCTAACGAGCTCAGATTAACTTTTCATTAATTACCCCACCCCCCACACCCACTCCCATCTTTGTTTTAGTCCAGGTGCCGGCAGCAGCCCCCCTCCCAAGGGAAAAAACACTGAACAAACTGATTTCACACGCAGATTTTACACAGCTCTTCAGTAATTGCATGCGATACAGTAGATGGCTGTAAAACTGTCCACATCACGGTTTGGAAATCCTCATCTTTTGATTGAAAATGTACCTAAATAGTATAAAAATGATAGTGTCAGTGGCATCATCATAATGACTAATACAGACTTTATTATCGTTCAGATACACAAGTATATGCACAACGAAATTTCGCCGCAATTATGCTCTACAAAGAATTCAAGCAGCAGCATAATTATATAATATAAAGTGCAAGGTTTTTAGCTTAGAAATAATCAGATAAAAGTGCCAGCAGTGCTTAGTAAAGTGCCAGTATTAAATGCAGTATTAAATTATTTTTTTTAGGTGACATTGAGCTTTCAGTTCTTGGATTAAAGAGGTGGTATTATGCAAAATTGACTTTTTGGAGCTGTCTACCATGTTATAGCATTGTTCCCTCATCAAAATTGAGCATTGAGTGAGCCCTATTTTAACCCTCCTATGTCCACAAACCTATGTAATCCATGCTCCCACACAGCAATGTCCCATAAATATACAAAAGCATGATACAACTTCTATACAACTATACTACAACTTCACAAACCTGATTCGATGTGCAGTAGTTTCATTAGCAGAATGCACATTGATTGTAGCTCTTTTAGATTTTAGAAGTTTCTTACTGGTTGGATGTTCAGGAAATATTTAGTAACAAAGACAATTAAGTAAATCATTTTGCACAAAGGGTGGAGTGGAGCACATCAAATGGGGCTAAAGTCAATAGCTGCAGGATTTTAAAATTAACATGTAAAGGCACCGTAAAGGTACTTTGAACACATGCAGAAATGACAAATCAGCCTTGTTCCATCTCTCATCAGAAGTATGGCCCCAGTAGCCAAAAATCTGAATGAATTAGGTTAGTTGGGATTGTGAGTCTGAAAATCTGCCAGAGTAGAAAACAAAGCTACTCACAACACTCCAAATGTTATCATAATTATAATGTCAATGAGCCGTACACAAAATGAATAGACAGCCATGAGTACTAGATTGTTTTAGGAGTAAATATGAATGGATCCAAGAGATAAGATGCTTAGTTTGATGTTACGTCAGCAGTGAAGAGTCCATGTAATCACAGGAGCAGAGGATTATGGGAAAGGTAGAATACATCCTTCCATAGGTTTATATCAGCACGAAAGGTCACTGTTTCTTAGCCTTTTGTTCTGACAGGATATAGTGTGAGACTGGTTGTAACAGTGAATCAAAATGAGGTGATTTTTTATTTTTATTTTATTTAGTGTCTGTCAAGAGATTTCTCAGTCCACTAGTACATGATGAATTTAGTAGAAACTTGTAAAATATGTGTATCTAGTTTTGATAGTAGTTTTAGTATCGACTAGTATCTGATTTTCAATACTTTTGACAACCCTATAAGAATGTATGTTTATCAGTGGATGTTTCCGAATAAAAACACCTGACATTAAATAAATGAAACACAGGTGATTTAATGCCATACTGTGGAACATTCCAGGCAAAGTAATAACATCTCCATGAGGACGAGCATGCAGCAGACCCACTTCATTTTTGTTATAGGCTTAGTTCTGTTTATAAAAATGACTTTTTTTGTAACAGTCATTCTCTGTCTAGAAATGTATCAAAAATCAGATACCAAACGATACTGAAACTAGTATCAAAACTATGATACTCATTTGAGCAGGTCCCGATACAACATAGACTAGTATACGCCCATGGACCAACATGGAACATACCTGGACGACTGAGGGATTACACAGATATAAGACCACATGGCAATATATAAAAGAAAGTACTATTATTAAATTTGAAAATACATAATACAAATACATAAATTTTTAATTACAAATTCAAGTACAAAAATGACTTTCTCTTTTGCAGCACAGTCATTCTCTACTTACCGCTTATCTCATTATACAACACCATAAAATCAATGATGGCTTAATGGGGTGCACTGTGCTCCAACCTCCAGACACGGGGCACCACATTAGGGGGGTGAGGGGTTAGGGAGAGCCCCAGCTGGTAGCCTGATGTCTGGACAGGAGAAGAGCGAGGATGGGGGAGTGTACATGGGACATCCCGGTACTATCCTATACAATGGGATCAGACCGGAGCTGGTATAAAGCTGATTAACTATAGCTGTATTTCCCGCCCCAGAGACACACAAGAGGGATCAGAAATAATGCGTTCATAAAAATGCAAATTTATAGACAGAATATAACAGTTTGCTGCATTATCCTATAGCACCTTCCCTGGAGTAAAGGATGGGGGAGGAGGAGGAGGAGGTAATATAGGAAATTGCAAATAAACTCTTAACTAGGGTTGTCAAAAGTATCGATCATAGATACTCATTTGAGCAGGTATTGATACTAACAAGAGAAATGAACCTTTCCTGAATAGCTGTAGAATGGCTTGAGCTGTATCAGAAGTATAAGACACATAGACTAGTACAAGCCCATGGACCACTATGGAACATACCTGGACGACTGAGATTACACAGATATAAGACCACATGGGAATATAAAAGAAAGCGGTAACTTTTAATGTTGATATCGCAATCAATTGTCTAAAGAAAGAGTG